>NC_069445.1:36238632-36258396 GCF_026875155.1 Cherax quadricarinatus | reverse complement strand
CGTTTGTGGTTTGTTTCTTTTTATGGACAATGTTTGTTTATAGTCAAATAATTTGTTAAAAAAAAATTTTCCAGTCATAAATACCATTGGCCTTGAAAAATTTCTTGGGCCAGTAAACATCTCTGGCAGCTGTGAATTCCTTATTGAGGGCGCCTCGCAGGGTTTCAAATAGCTTTTTTTGTATTCAAGTGGGGGTTTACTAATTTTTTGTCAGGGGAAGGTGGGTAGGGGTCTGAGTGCTATCTGTGATTATCCCGGGTTTTTTAAAGGGGGGACTATATTTTGGTCCAAAAGGGGTCTATTAGGGTTGCACTTGTCTCAGTGAGCTTGGTTTTTTAGTTATTTTTGGGTAGAAATGTGTTTTTATTTTGTTAGAAATCATTTTACAGGCTGATACTAGTATGCCAATGGGTTGATGTTGAAGCTCCGGCTAGGAAAAGGTGGTGCTTATTCATTTGTTTTTTTGTTATTAGTGATTTTAAATTCCTCACTAAAATTTGGGATGTTTTGTGGGGTACCCAGCAAATGGCACCGATTGTTTAGGTGTTTTAAGGTTTTTACAGTAAAATTAGCAAAAATGTTTTCCCCCATTTCATCACTAAAGCAAGGGGTGCTAATAAAAGAAAATTTGTTTAGAGAAATAATTGCAATACCACCCCCAACTTGGTTTTGGGTTTGCGTTGTGAATTGTGGTACCGGTAAGGGTAGATATCTTTTTGCCCTGCTTAAGCCAGGTTCAGTAAGAATAATGAAGAAGGGTGTTTTAGTGATTCAAGGGTGCCAGGAGGTCTCATAGGGTTTGTTTAAAGGGACTGATGTTGTTTTTAAATTAGATAGATTTTTAGCATTGTTTGGATAGTGCTGGCTTGTGAGCTGTGAAAAAGGGCATTACTTTCCAATAGGTTTTGAGGGGTGTCAGATTAGGGGTTAGATCAGGGTCAACGGATCAATCATTTCTGGGTTTAAAATTAGGGTTTTTTTAAAATTGAGTTGTGTGTTGAGTTCTAGTCTGATTTTTGTGTGGTGGGGAAGCTTAGATAAGATATACTAGAGTTTTTTGGGTCATATAGAGTATAGTCACTATACACATAAGAATTTGATGTTGTCATGTTTTGTGCTGGAATGAACTAAAGTAAACTGGGTATAAACTAGTAATATAAAAATACAAATTAAAAATAGAACAAGACTCTCACTTGTAATTGCACTATGGTCAATGTAATGACTTTCGTGGAGTCTATGTTTTGGACTAGAATGAGCTCTAGTAAAAACTAGATTTAATCTAATAATAAAAAAAATAAAAATTAAAAATAGCCCCTTCTCTCCTATAATTGCCTAGGTCTAATATATGAATTTGGGTATTGACTATGTATGGCAGAATGAGTATAGTACAACTGAGTTTAATCTAATAAATAAAAAAGGCACAAGACTTCAATTGAATTGCACAAAGGGGTCGGGAAATTTCCCTGGGAGAGATTTCGGGGGTCAATGCCCCCGCGCCCCGGCTGTGCCCAGGCCCCCTGGGGGATCGCGCCTGATCAACCAGGTGTTGCTGCGGCTGCACGCAAACCCAACGACGGCCACACCGGTGATCAGGAACGACTTTAGGTGTTTGTCCGTGCCAGCTTGAAGACTCCCAGGGGTCTGTTGGAATCCCCCTTATGTGTGGGGGAGGCATTTTAAAAGTCTCGGGCCCCTGACCTTTTTGTATGGTCTTTAACGTGCTAGTGACACCCCTGCTTTTCAGGGGGGGGAGGGTCACGTCTCCCAAATTTTTGCTTTGTGTGAGGATTTCGTGTGCAAGTTCGGTATATCCCCAGGATTTTCCGGGTGTATAAAAACATGTATCTCTCCCTCCTGCGTTCCAGGGAATACAGGTTTAAAACCCTCAAGCGCTCCCAGAAATTTGAGGTGTTTTTTCCCCGTTATGGCCCGTGAAAGTCCTGTACTTTTCTGGGCGGCAATTTACTGCCTTGAAAGGTCTGTTAGAGTGCGAAATTTCCCAACCTAGATAAAACAAGTGACCTAAAGAGTGCATCATGGGCTTGGCTCCCTAGTTTTGAATTTTCTTTACCATCCTTTCATTTTCTAGCGAGCGATTGATAAATGTTATGGTCCTTAAAGGTAGACCTCCGACTAATCACCCCCAGGTCTTTGACGTTGGGTGTTTCGCTTTTTTTTGTGGCCAAAATTTGTTTTGTACTTGATGAAGTTTTTAATTTCCCATTTTTCCAATCTGATATTAAATTTCTCATCGTTGAACTTCAATTGTTTTTGGGCCCCCGGGGAAAAAGATTTGGTTTTGTCTGCCTGGACTTGCAGTGTCTGCAATGAAGACACTGTCATGCAGATTGGGGTGTTTTGAAAAAGGAAACACGGTGCGGGGGCTGAATCCTTGTCTTGTCGGTATGAGGATGAGGAACAAGAGGGAGCTAGTACTGTGCCTTGTGGAACAGAGTTTTTCACCGTAGCGCTCGGACTTTACTCTGTTGACGACATCTCTGTTTCTGTTTACCTGGACCGGGAGAGAGTTTACCTGGGGAGAGTTTGGGGGGTCAACGCCCCCGCGGCCCGGTCTGTGACCAGGCCCTGGTGGATCACCCCTAAAAAAACCAGGCTGTTGCGCGGCCCTGACGCAAACCAACTACGAGAAACAGCCCGGTGTCAGGAACTGACTTTGGGTGCTTGTCAGTCCCAGCTTGAAGACTGCCGGGGGTTTGTGGAAACCCCCCTTATGTTTGCTGGGAGGCAGTTGAACTTTTCTCGGGCCCCTGACCTTTTGTATGGTCTCTTAACGGCTAGGACACCCTGCTTTTCTTTGGGGGGGATGGTGCATCGTTGCCAATTTTTTGTTTTCGTAGTGAGTGTTTTTTCGTGTGAAAGTTCGGTACTAGCCCCCTCTGGGATTTTCCAGGGTTAAATTTTACTTCCCTCCTGCGTTCCAGGGAATACATTTTTAGAAACCTAAAGCGCCCCCCAGAAATTTGGGGGTTTTTTTTATCTCCGTTATGCGCGCCGTAAAGTTCTCTTACATTTTCAAGGTCGGCAATTTCCCCTCCCTTTGAAAGGTGTTTTAGAGTGCGCAATATTCCAGCCTGTAGAAAAAGTGACCTGAAGAGTGTCATCATGGGCTTGGCCTCCCTAGTTTTAAGTTTCTCATTATCCATCCTGTTTTTTTCTAGCAGTGGATTGATAAAATGTTATGGTCCTTAAAAGGTGAGATCCTCCGCCCATATCACTCCCAGGTCTTTGACGTTGGTTTTTCGCTCTTTTTGGGGCCAGAATTTGTTTTGACTTGATAAAGTTTTAATTTTCCCTCTTTTACCATATCTGGAAATTAAAATTTTCTCATCTTTGAACTTATTTTTGTTTTCTGCAGCCCACTGAAAGTTTTGGTTTGTTGTCCGCCGGGGACCCTTGCGGTCTGCAATGGAGACACTGTCATGAGATTCGGGTGCACTGCAAAGGAAGACACGGTGTGTGGCTGACATCCTTGTTTTGTCGGATTGGGGATGAGGAAAAAGATGGGAGAGTACTTCCTTGGGAACGAGCTTTTCCCCGTAGGCCTCGGACTTTATTTGTTAGATACTCTCGTGTTCTGTTAGTGGGGGAAAAATTATAGACCCATCACCGACTTTTCCTGTTATTCCTTTGCGCCATTTTGTGCGCATTACGCCATGGTCACACTTGTCGAAGGCTTTTGAAAGGGTCTGTATATATTACATCTGCATTTTTTTTTGTCTTCTATGCATTTTGGACCCTTTTCGTAGGACCAGTATTGAGAAGACAGGACGACCGTTCTAAACCCTGTGCCTGGGTTGTGAATGATGGGTTTCAGATGGGGGGGGATCTTGCTTCTTAGGCCCCTTTTAAAGATTTTTATGATATGGGATGTTAGGCTATTGGTCTGTAGTTCTTTGTGTTGCTTACTCCCCCCTTTTTGGGGTGGGGGATGTCTTTTTTTTAGTAACTGAGGGGACCCCCCTGTCCATGCTCCCTCTCCCCTAGGATGGAAAAGGCTCGTGATAGGGGTTTTGCAGTTTTTGATAACACGAGTTCCCTGAGTCGGCCCTGGGGGGCAGAGTGCATGGGGATGTCATTTTAGCCTGTTTGAAGTCATTTGGCGTCAGGATAACATCGGGTAGGCTTGTTTTAATCAAATTTTGTGGCTCTCTCATAAAAAATTCATTTTGACTTCGACTCTCAGTCTGGTTAGCGGCTTTTAAAAAACTGAGTCATTTTGGGGCTTTTAGTAGCTCACTCATTTCCCCTTTTTGTTCTGTGTAGGACCCATCTTTTTTAATAGGGGCCCCAAAATTTGGGCGTTGTTTCGATTTTTATTTGGGATAGGGGAAAAAAATACTTTGGGTTTCTTTCGATTTCATTTATGGTTTTAGTTCTTCCGCGATTCCCGACTCCTAAAGGTTCTTTTTGCTTAAGTTTGATGTTGCATTTTTTGACCAGTGTCCCCTGGCATTTCAGATATATTGACCTTTTTAGCCGCTCTGTTATTCTTTTCCGTCGCCTGTAAAAGGGAGCGCCTGTCTCTTTTTATTTTACATCTACTCCTCCTTTTTCTTGAGAAAAAAGCCTTGTGCATCATCGAGTGCCCCCGAGTTAAACTGTTTAGGAAATTTGGGTCTGTGTTGCTTAGTATATCTTCCCCGCTTTTATCGGTTTTGGCTTGGTTTACTTTGGGCCCCCTTTTTGGTTTTGTTATTGAAGTTTAATTTGGTGAATGCTCCCTCGTGATGTTATTTTTTCGGTCGGGCTTCTCGCATACATGTCTGAACCTCAAATTTTGTTGTGATTGGATATTGTTTTTGATAGGTACATTTTTTATCAATCTATTGTTTGTGAATATAGGTTTGGTATTCTCCGTCTAGTAGGCTCTATTATTTCTGGTTTTTTTTTGAATTTTGTGCAGAATTTAAAAATCGTGTGAGGTGAGTTTTCATCAGACCCCTCCTGGTGTTATTACTGCAAAAAAATATTATTTTCATTTCCTCCATTTTAGGTGCCTTAAGTTGAAATCCCCAGGAGAAAGATGTTTGGGGGCAGGAGCGGGGAAAATTTCCCGCGGGCATTTTTTTTCAGTGTTCCTGGAATTGCTGGGGGTTGCATCCGGGGCGAGCTACCACAATGACTAGGTTTTTGGTTTTTCGCCCCTTTACTGCCCAAAACTCCACTACGTCATTTGGGCATTAACAGTTCTGTGCAAACAAGTGACTCTGCAATGTACAGGCCCAACCCCCCCCTTTTTCCTTTCACTCTGTCACATCTTATAGGTTGTAACCTGGGACCATATTTCATTGCCAAGTGATCCCTTTTTGTGGGTTAAGAAAGCCCGGAACATTTCCTTTGCCTCGCAAGCAGTCCCCCGGGTGAAAGGTATTTTTTTGTTTGTTGCTGGCTTTAGACCCTGTATATTTGCAAAGAAAAATGTTATCGGGGCTGGTGGTTTTGTTGGTACTGGGGGGGGGGGATTTTTTTTCCGGGGTTTGTTTCTGTATCTGTTGGTTTGGATGGGGGCCTCGACTTGGTTCCACTCCCGGAAGACTGGATTGGTGTACATTTCTGCCATTTCCCGCCCGTTTTTTTTTCCCTTCCCGGCACTAAAAAACCTCTCCCCCTTGGTGGGGGTGGTCCCAGGGTTTTTCCCATGGCCCGGATGTTTTTTATTTTTTGTCCCCCTTTTGATGGGTTTCCTGGCAATTTAGTTTAGCCAGTCTTTCCTGTACTGAAGAGGTACACATTTCAGGGTGAAAAAAGCTTTCAGGAAGGGAGTTTCATTTTCCCGTTGTCATATGGGCATGGTTTTCTAGGGGGGTATAGTTGCAGTCCCATCTGTTTTTTTTCCCGATTTCCCTGCCACAATACCAAGTTTCATGTATGGCACAGGCTTGGGTTTTCCCCTTGCCCTTGGGGGTTTCTGTGACTGTATTCCCCGTTGGTGCATGTTTCCTGTCTTACTTCTATCTCCCAGACCCAAAAATGGAGCTCCCCACCAGTTGTTTTGGTAATTATCCCCTATTTCTATTGAGTCCCCTTGTTTGCTTTCCGCGTATTTCTGTTTGCAATATTGGTTTTATCTTATCTTTGACTACATTGTTTCCCTACTATGGCTCCTGTCCCCCTTTAGGTCATTTATAGTAAATTTCCCTTTCCCGGTATAATTCCCGACCCTGGAAAAAATTTCCCGCTTCACCATTACTGTCCCCAGGACAGACTCCCGCTTCACCCTTTCTGTCTCCCCGGACAGGATAAAATACACAAGTAAGGTAGCAAAAGAAAAAATAAAAAAAAAAAAGATAAAAAAAAAATGGCAATGACTTTTGGGTTATAATATGTTAGTAAGTGGAGACAGGATATATGAAAATTGTAGTTAAAAATACTATTTAAAAAGTATAGAAAAAAAATGGTCAATAAAAAAGTTTACAAAAAGTTTGATAAATATAGTTAAGCAAAAAGGGCAATAAAGGGGTTTTAGAATAAAAATTGGGGAATTGGTATTTTTTAAATGGGGGGGGAGAAAATTTTTGAGGACAATTAGGCTATATTAAAAAAAAAGATGGAACAGTGTGCGGTAAATTGTAAAAAAGGAGTGATTCTGTTCTTACATTTTGATATAAATCCCAGTAATCATTTTCCCTTTTTACGTACGCTAGGCTTGCTGTCTTGGTTTAACGTTGCTGCTCACCATAACCCCCAAGTCCTTTTCGCAATCTGTATGGCTATGTTCTACATCATTTAACTTATAAGTGCTAGGGTTATGGACACTCCCGAGCTTCAGAACCTTGCATTTATCTACATTGAACTGCATCTGTCACTTTTCTGACCAAGAATAGAGTTTGCATAAATCCTCCTGAAGTTCCCTAACATCTACGTTTGAATCAATTATCCTACCTATCTTTGTGTCATCGGCGAATTTGTTCATATCACTAGTAATTCCCTCATCAAGGTCATTGATATATATTATAAACAACAACGGGCCCAAGACTGATCCCTGTGGAACGCCACTTGTCACAGATCCCCACTCAGATTTAACCCCATTTATGGACACTCTCTGCTTCCTGTCAGTGAGCCATGACTCGATCCACGAGAGCACTTTTCCCCCAATGCCATGAGCTGCCACTTTCTTTAACAGTCTATGGTGCGGAACTCTATCAAAAGCCTTACTAAAATCTAAGTAAATAATATCAAATTCTTTATCGTGGTCAACAGCCTCAAAAGCTTTACTGAAGAAAGTTAATAAATTAGTTAGACAAGACCGGCCTCTTGTGAATCCATGCTGAGTATCCTTAATCAAGCTATGCTTATCGAGATGGCTTCTTATAATCTGAGCTATAATTGACTCTAGTAATTTGCCTACAATTGAGGTCAGGCTTATTGGGCGGTAAATTTGACGGTTAACGACTTGTCCCCTGTTTTAAAAATAGGAATTACATTAGCCATCTTCCACATATCAGACACTACACCTGTTTGAAGAGATAAATTAAAAATATTAGTTAATTGTTCACAGAGTTCCATTTTGCATTCCCTAAGAACCCTTGATAAAACCTCATCAGGACCCGGTGACTTATTTTGCTTCAGTCGGTCTTTCTGCTTCACAACCATCTCACTAGTGACTGTGATGTTACATAATTTATCTTCTTCTAGCCTACTATAAAAATTAATTACTGGAATATTGTTAGTGTCTTCCTGTGTAAAAACCGAGAGAAAATAATTATTTAAAATCGAGCACATTGCATAGTGCCTGATAAGTGGAAAATGGCAAATGTAATACCTATTTACATGGGAGGTGACAGGTCCTTGGCTTCGAACTATAGACCAATAAGCCTTACCTCCATAGTGGGAAAATTTATTGAATCAATAATTGCCGAAGCAATTCGTAGCCTTCTTGACAGGCACAGATTGATTAATGATTCTCAACATGGTTTTACAAAGGGGCGTTCCTGTCTTACGAATTGGACAGTTAAATAACCATGCCACAAATAAACTAAATAATGCAGATCTTAATACTACCGATTGCGAAAAGGATTTAGGAGTTCTAGTTAGCAGTAATCTAATACCAAGACAATAGTGCATTAGTGTTCGCAATAAAGCTAACGGGAATTTTTGGGGCCTTTCTATCTAGAAGTAAAATAATAGAAGTCCTCAGGTTGTTCTTCAACCTTTATTACCCTTGGTTAGGCCTATTTAGACTTTTCCCTGCTCAGTTCTGGTCCCCGATTCCCAGAAAGGATATAAAAAACTCTGGAAAAACCTAAAGGGGGATGACAAAGATGATCCCATGTATCAGAAATTTTTCCCCTATGGGATAGACTGAGGGCCCGAATCTGCATCTCGAAAGGCGTAGAATTGGGGGGATATATGTTTCGGGTGTATAAAGGGGAATAGTGTGCGGGGAAAAATTTCCAGCCAAGCCCGGGGACTCGCAGCAATGGTTTCAATTTGGGAAAAAATTAGATTGGAAGGATATGGGGAAAGACTGGTTTGGAAATTTAGATTTGAGGATGATGGAACAAGCCCCCGAGTACAGTTATTCGGGGCAAAAACCGTTGGTAGTTTTAAAAATATTTAATGGATTTAAATTAGAAAATTTTAGATTTAGAAAGGACATAGGAAAGTTTTTGGTTGGAAATGGGGTTTGTTGTTTGAGTGGAAAAAGTTTCCCAGTTGGGTTATTGAGGCTGGGACTTTGGGTAGTTTCAAGTTTGGGTTTGGGTAAGTACATGAGTGCGGGGGGTTTGGATTTGAGGGGGACTTGCACATGGGGAGCTTTTTTCCCTTGGGTGGAAAGGGGGAAAATTTGGGGTTGGTCAAATGTTTGTTAGTGGGAAAAAATTTTGTAAAGGACCCCTCCCTTTAGTATGGGCCAAAGGCCTGCTCCCAGTGTTCCTCCTTTCTTATGTTTTTAATGTTTTTTGAGGGGGGGTGTGGGTGGGTGTGAGTTGGACCTGACTAGCTGTCCCGCTGGGTTTTTGGTACATTTTGCTCCACTTGAGTGAGGATGCCCCAGACTGGGTGGGTCATTGGTCAACCGGGGGGGGTACTTGGACCGCTCCGCTTGGGCCGGGTGGCCCTGTTGCAGGTTCCTTCTCTTTATGTTCTTTTATACACAAATAACCCGCACAAAAAAGAGAGAAGCTTACAGGGACGTTTCAGTCCGATTTGGGGGACCTTTGGGAAAAAGCCAGTGTGACTTTGTCTTGGGTCCAAGTCGGCCCGAAACCCGTCGCCCTTTTAAGTTTCTCTTTTTGTGCGGGTTTTTTTGGGTATCGTTCCGTCGGGGTTTAATTGTCCCTTTTTTGTTATTTTGTTTTTTATGTTCTTAGCTTGCATGGGTAAGTAGGCCTGTTGCAGTTTTCCCTTTTCTTTCTTATGTGCTTATGTTCATTCCTTTTTACCAATGGGGTATATTTTTTTTAATAATATGGTGGGGAAGGTATAAGAGTACTTTTTTGAAAAAAAAGAGGGCCCACTTTACAGAAACTTAGGTGTGGAGATAATGTCTAGATATATTGTACGTGTTTGTCACTGTTTGATAATGCAAAAATCTCATTGGCTCCACGGGAGCTGGGGTGCTTTTCCCCAAAATACAGCAGGCATTACCCCCCCTGAACATCATTTGCTGAGTCCCTGAAACAAAAAAACTATTTTCCCCTGGGATCCTTGGGTTCCCCTGATGAGTTTTTTTCCCTAGTTTACTTAGGGAATTTTTAGTTTGGCACTTTTTTCCCCAAAAAGCCAAGGGTCTCTGAGCCTTTTACCGGGTTTTTAAACCTGGAGAGGTTTGGGGGGTTCAACCCCCCGGGGCCCCGGTCTGGGGACCAGGCCTCCGGGGTGGATCAGACCCCTGTTAAACCCGGGGGGTTGCTGCGGGGTTTGCACGCAAAAAAACGTACGGCCCACCCGGGGGGCGGGGTGGGAAAACCAAACTTTAGGGGGTTGCCCAAAGTGCCAGCTTAAAGGGGACTCCCCAGGGGTCTTTTTTGGTAACCCCCCTTAAAAGTAGGCTGGGGGGGCAGTTAAACAGTCTGGGGCCCCCTGACTCTTTTGTATGGTTTTCCTTAACTTTGCTAGTGACCCCCCTGCTTTTCATTGGGGGGATGTTGCATCGTCTCCCAAAGTTTTTTGCTTTCTTTAGGAGTGATTTTCTTTGGAAAGGGTTTGGTACTAGTCCCTCTAGGATTTTCCGGGGTGATATAATATTTTAATCTCCCCCCCTTTGCGTTCCCAAAGGGAATACGGGTTTTGGGAAAACCCAAGGGGCCCCCCAGTAATTGAGGTGTTTTATCTCTGTTTGCGCGCTGGGGAAGGTTCCTGCTTTTTTCTAGGTCGCAATTTACCGCCTTAAAAGGGTTTTGCTGTTAGTGTGCAGCAATATTCCAGCCTGATAGAACATTTTGCCCTGAAGAGTGTCTCATGGGCTTGGCCTCCCTATTTTTGAAGGTTTTCATTATCCATCCTGTCTTTTTTCTAGAAGATGTGTTGATACAAGTTATGGTCCTTGAAGGTGAGATCCCCGGACTGATCACCCCCCAGGTCTTTGATTTGGGTTTTTCGCTCTATTTTGTGGCCAAAAATTTGTTTTGTACTTTTAGGGAAGATTTAATTTTTGTTTTTAAACCTATCGGGAAGTAATTAAAATTTTTCCCCGTCGTTGAACTTAATATTTTTTTCCCGGGGGCCCCCCACTGAAAGTTTTGGGTTTGATGTCCCCCTGGACCCTTTTGCAGTTTGCAAGGGGAAAGACATGTCATGCAGTTCGGGTGTCATCTGAAAAGGGAAAAGACAGGGTTGTGTGGTGACATCCTTGTCAGGGTCGGATATGGGGTTTTAAGGAACAAGATGGGAGCGAGTCTGTCCCTTTGGGGGAACCAGACCCTTTTCCCCTTAGCTGCCTGGGGACTTTACTCTTTTGGGACGACAAACTCTCTGTGTTCTGTTAGTGGGGAAAATTTATAAAACCAACGCCCCCCGTTTTTTCCTGTTTTTCCTTTAGCACGCATTTTGTGCGTTTTTAGCCTTTGGGCAACTTGCCCGGGGGGCTTTTGAAAAGTCTGTATATTTTTCATTTTCATTTTTTTTTTCTTTTTAGTGCTTTTTTAAGGACCTTGTCGAAAGGGGACCCAAAATATTTGAGACAGACAGGAGCGACTGTTCTAAACCAGGGTTCCCCTTTTTGGGTTGTGTAACTGAGGGTTCTATTTGGGTGGTGATTTGCTTTTTAAGGACCCTTTCAAAGATTTTTTTGATAAAAGGAGTTAGTGCTCTCGGTCTTTTGTTTTTGTTTTGTTTTTCTCCCCCCTTTATGGAAGTGGGGCTATGTCTGTTTTTTTTAGTAACTGTGGGAGGGCCCCCCCTTTGTCCATGCTCCCTCCCCATGGAGGGGAAAAAGGCTCGTGATAGGGGTTTCTTGCGGGTTCTTGATAAAACACGGAGTTCCATGGGGTCGGGCCCCTGGGGCAGGGCATGGGCATGTCATTTATCGCCTGTTCAAAGTCATTTGGGTCAGGAAAACATCGGTTTAGGCTTGGGGTTAACCAAATTTTTTTGGTTTTCCCCATAAAAAATTCTTTTTTGAACTTCAAACTCTCAGGGGGGTTTGGGCGGCTTGTTTAAAAACGGAGTATATTGGGACTTGAGTGTCATCATTTCCTTGCTGTCATCTGTGTGGGCCCCACCCTTTTTTAAGTGGGGGCCCCAAAATACTGGACGTTGTTCTCGACTTTGTTTTGGGCATAGGAAAAAGGGAAATATTTTGGGTTTCTTTCGTTTTCCCATTTAGGGTTTTTTGTTTTTCCCCGCTTTTCCTGATTCTCCCAAGGGGTTTCCTTTTTAGCTTAAGTTCGATGCTTTGTTATTTCTCTAAACCCTTTGTCCCCCTAAGCATTTCAGATATATTGCCCTTTCTTTTAGCCACTTTTGTTATTCTTTTCGTCGCCTGTAAAGGGGGGGGCGCCTGTCTCTTTTATTTTTACATCTACTCCTCCTTTTTTTTAGAGGAATAACCCTTTGGGTCCCAATAACATCGAGTGCCAAAGTTAATCTGTTCTAGGCAAAAATTTTGGGGTCTGTGTTGCTTATATTTATTCCCCGTTAAATATCGGTTAGGATTGGGTTTTAAATTGGCCCCACTTTATTTTTTTTGTTTTTGAAGTTGAATTTGGTAAAGGGTCCCTCGGGGACTAGGTCTCATTATTTTCGGTCTGGGGCTCCAGCATAATGTTGAACCTAAAATTATTTTGGGGGATCTGAGATATTGTTTTTGTATGGTGACATTTTTTTTTCAAGTCATCATTGTTAGGGAAGATGGATTAGGGTATTCTCCAGTTAGTAGGCTCTATTTTTGGGGTTTAAAAATTAAATTTTTGTGCAGAGATTTAAAAGCTCGGTGAGTGTGAGTTTTAAATTCAGAGCTGCCTCCTGGTGTTATTACTGCAACAATATTATTTGTTTATTCCTCCTTTTTAGGTGCCTTAATTTGAAACCCCCCAGGAGCAAGTTTTTGGGTGGGGGGAAGGGGAAGTTTTTCCCAGACAGTGGTCAATTTTAAAAAAAGCTTTTTCGGGAAATTTGGCTGTTCCTGGGGGCTTGTGACTACCACAATAACTAGGTTTTGGTTCTCAACCTTTACCCCAAAAATTTCCCACTACATCATTTGGGTATTTAGCAGTTATGTGAAACAAGTGACTCTGCAATGAAACGGGCCCAAAAAACCCCCCCCCCCCCTTTTGCCTGTTCACCCCTTTTCCAAAATCTGTATAGGTTGTAACCGGGGATCCTTTTTTCTTTGGTCCAAGGGACCCTTTATGTGGGTCTCAGGGGGGAAAGCCGCGAACATTCCCTTTTCCCTCTGCAAGCAGTCCCAGTTTGAAAGGTTTTTTTGTTGTTTGTTGTGGTTTTAGCCCTGTATATTTGCAAAGGAAGGGCCATGGGGACTGGTGGTATTTTTTGGCATGGGGGGGGGAATTTTTTTTGGGGCTTTTGTATCGTTCTTTTGGGTTTGGAGTGGGGCCCATCGCTGTGGTTCCACCCCAGGAATGACTGGATTTGGTGTACGATTTCCCCATTTCCCTCCCATTTTTTTTTCCCTTTCCTGGCACTAAAAAAACCTCTCCCTCTTGAGTGGTTTTGGCTACCCAGGTTTTTCCCCTGGCCGGGGTGTTTTGTTAATTTTTGTACCCTTTAGATTTTGGTTTTGCCTGGAGTTTACCCCGAGTTTACCTGGAGAGAGTTCCGGGGGTCAAAGCCCGCGGGCCCCGGGTTGGGGACCAGGCCTCCCGGGTGGAACAGCGCCCGGGTAACCCGGTGTTGCTGCTGGGGCACGAAACCAACGTTCGAAACCCCAGCCCGGCTGATCAGGAATGAATTTAGGGTTGTCCAGTGCCCGCTTGAAGACTGCCGGGGTCTTTTTGTAATTTTTCCCCCTTTTGTTTGGGGGAAGGAGTTTGGAAAAGTCTCGGGCCCCCGACACTTATTGTTGGGCTTTAACGTGTAGTGACACCCCCGCTTTTCATTGGGGGGTGGTTGCCCTCGTCTGCAAGTCTTTTGCTTTTTTTGGGAGTGGGGGGATTTTCGTGTGCAAGTTCGGTACTAGTCCCCCTAGGATTTTCCAGGTGTATATAATTCCTTTTATCTCTCCCTCCTGGGGTTCCAGGGAATACGGTTTGGGGAAACCCCAAGCGCTCCAGTAATTGAGGGTTTTATTCCGTTTGCGCGCCTGAAAGTTCTCTGTCTTTTCCCAGGTCGGGAAATTTTACCGCCTTGAAAGGTGTGTTAGTGGGGCAGCAATATTCCAGCCTAGATAGAACAAAATAACCTGAAAATGGTCATTTTATGGGTTGGCCCCCCCCTGTTTTGAAGGTTCTCATTATGCCCCCTGTCATTTTTTTAGCTGTGCCTGGGGAATTTTTAAATTTTTAGCAAGTCTTTCCTGTACTGGGAGGTACAATTTCAGGGGTTTAAAAAGCTTACAGGAAGGGGGAGTTTTTTTTTCCCGTTGTCATTATTGGGGTATTATTTTCTTTGGGGGGTATTTGTTGCACGGCCCGTCTGTTTTTCCAGGGTTTCCCATGTCTGCAGAAAACCAAGGGGCATAGTTGTGGGACAGGCTTTTGGGTTTTCCCCTTTTCCTTGGGTTTCTTGACTGTATTCTTGTTTTGGGGGATGGGTTTTTTCCCCGTCTTATTCCTATTCCCTTGCACCAAAAATGGGAGCTCCCACCAGTTGTTTTTGGTAAAATTTTCCCCCACTATTGCTTTGTTCCCCATCCCCTTTTATTTCCCACATAGACAAGGATGCAGCCAAGCACCCTGTCTTCCCTTTTCGATGACACCCGAATCTGCCCTGACGTGTCTTCCATTGCAGACACTGCAAAGCTCCCGGGGAGACTCAACCCAAAAATTTCAGGGGCTGCAGAAAACAATTTGAAGTTCAAAAGTGGGAAATTTCAATTACTCAAAATATGGAAAATGAGGGGAAATTTAAAACTTCAAACAGGTACAAAAAAAATTCTGGCCACAAAAAAAGAGCGAAACAACCAACGTCAAAAAAACCCGGGAGTGATTTTATGTCGGAGGATCTCACCTTCAAGGACAATAAATTGTATCAAACGCATCTGCCCAGAAAAAAGACAGGGGTGGATAATGAGAAAAATTCAAAGCTAGGGGGGCCCAAACCCTGATGACCTCTTAGGTTTACTTGTTTTATTAGGCTGGAATATTGCTGCACAAACCCGCACCTTTTCAAGGCAGGTGAAATTTTCCGACCTTTGAAAATGTACAGAGAAATTTTACGGCGCGCATAAAAGGGAAAATAAAACACCTCAATTATTGGGAGCGCTTGAGGTTTCCTTTAAAACCCGTATTCCCCGGAAAGCAGGGGGGGAGAGATAATGGTTTTTAATTTTCACCTGGAAAAACCCCAGAGGGACTAGTACCGAACTTGCACACGAAAAAAAAACCCCCTACGAAAACAAAAGACCCTTTGGGAGCGATTTTCACCATCCCCCAATGAAAAACAGGGGTTTCACTTTGCACGGTTTAAAAGGGGCCATACAATAAGGGGCAGGGGCCCCAGACTGTTCAACTGCCTCCCAGCACACATAAGGGGGGTTACCAAAAAGACCCCCGGCGTCTTCAAAACTGGCACTGGGAAAAAAACCTTTAAAGTCAGTTTTCCCGGGTCGCCGGGCTGTGGCTGTATGTTGGTTTGGTGCAGCCAAACACAAACCCGCCTGGTTGATCAAAAGGGTCTGATCCACCAGGGGGGCCCGGTTTTAAAACCGGGCCGCGGGGGCGTTGGGCCCCCGGAAAATCTCTCCCGGGGAAACTCCAGTGGAGTCCTTTTGTTTGCTGGTTTTCCCGTGGATTTCTAGTTTGCAATAAATTTGGTTTTTTCTTTTTCTTTGACTACACTTGTTTCCCCACTACGGCCCGTCCCCCATAGGTCATTTTTTATGTATTCCGATACCTGGGCAAAAAAACTCCAGCTTAAATTCTGTTCCCCCGGGGCAGGCACCCCCAGCTTTACCATTACTGTCCCCAGGCAGCACCCCCAGCTTCACCATTACTGTCTCCCGGGCAAGGCCCCCTCCAGCTTCCCATTATGTCTCCCAGGACCACCTTTCCCGCTTTACCATTACTGTCTCCCCGGACCCGCACTTTTGCCCCACATTATGACTACCCGGACATCACCTCCAGCCTTTTCGTTTTTGACTTCATTTGGCCCGTAAACAAGGGCGTAACCCTTCAGCCCAGATTTTTATGTTCCCATCGTTGTAGAAAGCTTCCCGGTTGTTTTGAAAACGCTTTTATGTTACCTCTTTTAATTCCCCTTTTTGATTTTTGTCCCACGATTTTCCTTATTTGGGGATTCCCAAAAAAAAACTTCCCTTTTATAATAATGCTTGTAGCTAGTTCTGGGGTATCCGCACAAGGGGCCCTGGGCAAACCCAAATTTTCCCCAAAAAAGAAAAATTTTTTCCCTGTGGAAGGCCCCTTTTTTTTGGGTTGACTGCAGACTATACAGAGTTCATGTGATTTGAATGGTTAATTTTTCTGTAATTCTACTAAACAAACCCCTTTTAAAAACTTTTATTAACAACCTTTCCCTTTTTTGGGAAGGGTCTAGCTTTTGTAGTTTAAATTTTTAATGTACTTGAAAAATTTTGGGCAGCTTACCGTTTTACGTTTCCCGATTTATATTTTTTGTTTGTGTTTTGGTTAAAAGGGGACCTACAACCCCCCATTTTACAGTCTGCTTTTTTTTTTCCAACGAAACCCTTTGAAACCCGTCAAGGGTTTCGGACCATCAAGGGTTGGACCGTCCCTGGGGGTTTGGACCAGTCGATTGATCTGATCAGTGGGTCACTTTTTTTAAAAAAATATAGGGCGGTGGGTTTTAGCTAACACCTGAAGGATCTACTTGAAATTTCTACCCAAGTAATTATGTGATTTGATTTTATACAAAAGTATAACTTGCGTGTTGAAAAAGCCGGGGGATTTCTGGCAGCTACAATGACGAACGGTTTGAGCCTGAAAAACCTTTTTTTATCAAATTTCTTTTATCTAGCTTTTTAAATTTTTTTTTTCGTCTCCACCCCAATAAATGCTATATTTTGGTATAGTTGATGGTGGAAAAATTTTGGGGGGAAGGGCGCTTTTTTTTTGTAAATAATTTAAATTTCTTTCGTTGTGTATATTTCGACCCCCTGGAAAAAAAAAGGTTTATGAAATTACAGTATTAAAGCTGGTATTTCAAGAAAAAAAAAACTAATGAAAAATCACTCCCTCCATAAGTACTTATAATATGGTTAGTTGTACTTTTTAAAATGTTTCTGCTATTTTATTTGGTTTTAACGAATTTTATGCGAGTACACAGCAGGCCCGGAAGGGTTTTTTAAAACGCTGACCCTTTTTGGTAAGATTCTGGCGACTTTTTGGCACCTGCCTCTATGGGTTATGCTTATTTTCAAATTACCTGGGTTTTTAAATGACACTTTTTGCCTTTATCATTATATAAAAGGGGGCCCCCCCTGTTGTATCACTATACACTATGTATCATAAAAGTTTTTCAGGGGGAGACTTTCTTTCCTCTGACAAAGAAAAGTTCTATTTTAGTATTTTGCCCACAGCCACTTTGGCCCCATTTCCCCCTTTTGGGAGTAAACCCCTGCTAGGGGAGTGCCCCACTAAATTTTCCTTTTTTTTACTCAGTATATAATGTTTTCCGCCCAAGATTTGGGTTTCCCGGCGCTAGGGGGGATGTATCGTTTTAGGATTGATGACCCAAATTAAAAATTTCTAGCAGTAAGGGGCGACCCTTTAAAAACGAGGGAAAACCCCGGGGCAAAAAAGGGGGCACGTGGGCACGCTGTGGCTTGGTTACAAAGGGGCCCAGCGATGATGGGCAAGTTTTCCCTATTACAGACTTTTGGGGGCTCACTTTAAAACTGAAGGCTTTCCCCTTTCCTTTCCCACCTTTGTATATTGGAGATAGGTTCAGCCAAGGGGAAAATGCAACCCTGTTTAGTCCCACACCCCCCTGGGTTTTCTGTTTTTTCTTGGCTTTAAGGGGTGATACCCCTCTGGGGCGCTTTTGGTGCCAAACAGATCGCCTAGTTGGGGGGGGTCCCTTCTGTGGGCATCAAACTGTTGTGAGGCTCCTCTTGATAATGTTATTTCCCCCTAGGGCTTGCAATCTTTCCCCCGGATTTACGGCCACAAAGACCATGGTCCTGAATTGGTCTGCTGCCCTTTACTGCCCAAAAAATAACCTGTGGGTTAGTGAGGAAATTTGGGGGGGCAAATTGAAGGGCAACACCAATGCGATGGTCTTTTTGGGGGGGGGGCGTTTTGCCCAAAGGGTTTGGGGTTTGGGAAAAATGTCAAAAAGAAAGTCCCCCGCATTTAGGAGCTCTCATGCCAAAGGGGAAAGGGCTCTATCCTTCCCCAATACATTCTGAAGCATTGTTTTAAGCTATTTTCTCCACTTTTGGGGGCCCTCCCCGTGTGACTGTATGTAGTTGTTGGGGGGCCCAAGGGGCCGGGTTTTAGAGCCCGTTAGTTATCCCAGATCATGGGTTTCCCTCAATGAACTTTTGGTCCTTGGGGCTCCAAAAATTTTCCCTAAGATGTTCAGGGAGAATTGCTGCTACAAGCCATCTGGATGCAACGAATGAGGACAGAAAAACAGGTAACGCATCTGTGATGACTTGCGGACATCAGTGCCTCCTAGTCTGACTGGAAGTGTAGCTTGGTCCCAATGCCCATCTTCTAGAGTAATATTAAGTACTTTCGTAAAAATGTGCCTCATGATACTGTCATATTCATGCAGTGTAGGATTATCATATGAAGGTGCACATCTTGTGCTCGTATCTAGGCTGGAATATTGCTGCACTCTAACAGCACCTTTCAAGGCAGGTGAAATTGCCGACCTAGAAAATGTACAGAGAACTTTCACGGCGCGCATAACGGAGATAAAACACCTCAATTACTGGGAGCGCTTGAGGTTTCTAAACCTGTATTCCCTGGAACGCAGGAGGGAGAGATACATGATAATATACACCTGGAAAATCCTAGAGGGACTAGTACCGAACTTGCACACGAAAATCACTCACTACGAAAGCAAAAGACTTGGCAGACGATGCACCATCCCCCCAATGAAAAGCAGGGGTGTCACTAGCACGTTAAGAGACCATACAATAAGTGTCAGGGGCCCGAGACTGTTCAACTGCCTCCCAGCACACATAAGGGGGATTACCAACAGACCCCTGGCAGTCTTCAAGCTGGCACTGGACAAGCACCTAAAGTCAGTTCCTGATCAGCCGGGCTGTGGCTCGTACGTTGGTTTGCGTGCAGCCAGCAGCAACAGCCTGGTTGATCAGGGGGTGATCCACCAGGAGGCCTGGTCACAGACCGGGCCGCGGGGGCGTTGACCCCCGAAACTCTCTCCAGGTAAACTCCAGGTAATAGGCAGCCACACAGAATATTTATAAAATTAAAGGCAAATTATGCGACCAGACTTATGGTCACTTGAACACTGTGTGTTTTATTGTACAATATTCTATGTGATATAAGATTCCAGACATTTAGGCAAATTTCCTAAATTTGCTCAAAACAAATAATCAGTTGTTGATAAAATTCCAGCTGTATTCTTGTTAACTCTTCTGTGACTTAGTTCTTAGGCCTTAAGTTTATCCTTCCTCAGGATGGATATGGGATTCACAATTAACTCGCCATTTCGATGGCAAAAATCTTAATCTAAAATTTCCCAGACCATATGGACAACTTTATTAAGTACTGTTTGAGAGCAATCATTATTGTGTTGTTAGGTAAGACACATATGCAACAGTTAGGTATCTTTATTTCGAAACGTTTCGCCTACACAGTAGGCTTCTTCAGTCGAGTACAGAAAAGTTGATAGAAGCAGAAGATACTTGAAGACGATGTAATCAGTCCATCACCCTTAAAGTTTTGAGGTGGTCAGTCCCTCAGTCAGGAGAAGAGCATTGTTCCGTTGTCTGAAACAATATGAAGTTGAAGTGACAGAATGGGGCCTTATATAGTGCCAGGAGGTGAGACGTAGGTTGCTTTGGGAGGGCAGGTCCCTCTCAAACCCAACCGTTCTCACTAGTAGAGGTTGTCGAAGTTGATGGTCTATAGTGAGAACGGCTGGGGTTTGAGAGGGCCTGCCCTCCCAAAGCAACCTACGTCTACCTCTGGCATTATAAAGGCCCCTTCTGTCATTTCAACCTTT
>NC_069445.1:36204604-36238132 GCF_026875155.1 Cherax quadricarinatus | reverse complement strand
GGCTTTTTCATCGAGTACAGAAAAGTTGATAGAAGCAGAAGATATTTAAAGGGACGATGTAATCAGTCCATCACCCTTAAAGTTTTGAGGTGGTCAGTCCCTCAGTCTGGAGAAGAGCATTGTTCCGTTGTCTGAAACAATATGAAGTTGAAGTGACAGGATGGAGCTTTATATAGTGCCAGGAGGTGAGACGTAGGTTGCTTTGGGAGGGCAGGTCCCTCTCAAACCCAGCCGTTCTCACTAGTAGAGGTTGTCGAAGTTGATGGTCTGTACCAAGATACCCTTGTGTTGCAGTGTCTGACAGAATGAACATTAAAATGGTATAAAATACCGACAGATTGTTAGGTAAGACACATATGCAACAGTTAGGTATGTAATAAAGTTGGTAGAATTACCGACAATATGTAAAGTAAAAGGACACAAGTGTAACTAATGTGACATTTATTGTGGCAACGTTTCGCTCTCCAGGAGCTTTATCAAGCCATTACAAACAATACATGGACACAGAGGGTATATAAAGGCTCAGAGTGAGGTGAATACTAGTGAGGTACCATTTCGATGTTCACTAGTGGTAGTAGTAGTAGTAGTAGTAGTAGTAGTAGTAGTAGTGGTAGTGACAAAAGTAATACAATATGGTAGAGCAATTAATTCGTACATGAGTAAAAGGATTTAAAAGCTATTTCTGGTAACATAAAAATAGGTTGGACAAATATAAACTGGAATGAGGCAGCTTGTTTCAGTGTTCACTCTCTGTGCTTTGTGTAGTATAACAGGAGAGACTATGTGATGGCAGGGTTTACTGTTTTCAGGAGGATTCTTGCTAAGACTTCGGAGATGGTGAAGCTGCCGTTGTTTTGTTTAATTGTATTCGAAACAGCGATCAGTGCTGATTCAAGGCACTTGCGTGTGCGGAAATTATTTTCTTTTATCACTAATTGGGCGTCTCTGAATTTCATAAGATGATTGGTGGAATTTCGGTGTTGTACACAGGCGTTGTTTAAGTTGTCGTTTCCTACATGCGTATATGTGTTTCATTGAGGCGGGTTGTCGAGGTTTCTTGCTGTTTCACCTACGTAGATCTTGTCACAGCCTCCACAGGGTATAGTGTAAACTCCTGCATTGACTGGTTCGTGGTGCTTGGGTTTTGTCCTGGTTAGATCCTTTATTGATGTGGTAGAAGCGATGGCGACTCTGGTGTTAGCTTGTGAAAGTACTTTTGAGACGTTTAGTGCAACCTGGCTGTTGGGAAGAATTATAACTTTGTTGGGAGCGGTGTTGATGCGTGGAGAATTGATGATCTGAAGAGCTCTTTTCTTGCAGTCTTGATGAAAAAAAGGAAATTGTAACTCAGTGAATGTTTGGTGAATGTAAGTACATTCCTCGTCAAGAAACTCAGGACTACAAATTCGGTATGCTCTTAGGAAAAACCGATGATGATGCCTCTTTTGGTCTTGGTATCTTGACTGGAATAGAAGTGTGTGAGATCATTTTTATTGGTGGGTTTCCGATAAACTTGAAATCTTAGGTTGTTGTCTACTTTGTGAATGAGGACGTCGAGGAAAGGTAGCTTGTCATTGGACTCTTCTTCTAGTGTAAACTGGATCGCTGGTTCAACTGCGTTGAGCCTTGCCTGAAGATCCCGTACATCAAAACGTTTTGGAGTTATTACGAGGACATCGTCCACGTAACGTAACCAAGTGACGCTTGAAGGGATGATGTTGCGAAGTGTTCGGACTCTAGGTGTTCCATGTATAAGTTGGCTAGGACGGCACTTATTGGGGACCCCATTCCCATGCCGTAGGTTTGTTTGTAGAGCTTGTTATTGAAGGAAAAACAGTTGAAGTTAACACAGAGTTCAATCAAGTCAACAAAATCTCCGGAGGTAAAGGAAGATTAAGGTCCTGGTTGACTTTACGTCGTAGAACCTCGATGGCTTTTTTGGTAGGTACTTTTGTGAAGAGGGAAGTCACATCCAAACTGCTTAGTTTCTTGTTACGGATGGAGAGGTTACGGATGCGGTTGAGAAGGTCGCCTGAGTGTTTAAGATGAGCGGGGCTGATGGTCCCCAGAAGGCAGGAAAGATGTTTGGCAAGAACTCCGGGTAGTTTGTGTGGAGCCTGCCCATTCCTGACGTGATTGGCTGAAGGAATATTGTGTTTATGGGGCTTTGGGGAAAACCATACATGTGTCTGGTTTTGGGGTTTCTTGGGAACAATAAGAAGTTTCTTCCTTTCTATGCGTTTGAGTATTTTCTGGGTTTTTTAAAAATCTTTGGGAGGGGCTCCCCTGTTGAGTGCTGAGGGTTCGTATGTTTGATTGATCATTCAAAAGGTCCATCATTTTAGTGTTGTATACTGGTGTTGATATGACGACTCCACCTCCTTTGTCGGCGGGGGTGACGATAATTTGGGGTCGTTGGCGAGGTCCTAAGGGGAGTGATGTAACTTTTAGGAAGATTAAAGAAAAAGGGTTACATAAAGGGTGCAGGAAAGCCCTGTTAAACCCTTCTGGGAAATTTCTGTCACTGTGTCTATGGTTCCTGGAACAAATTTTGATAGTTAGGTTGCGTATGTTGGGGTAAATTTGAGTCCCCCAACTCAGTGCTTTTTTCTCGTAGTCGGGTTTTAAATGCGTGACGAAATTTTTTTTCCTCGACGTCCCATTCACAAAGTAACAACAACCAAGATTTCAAGTTTTTTTCGGAAACCCACCAATAAAAAGATCTCACACACTTCTATTCCAGTCAAGAACCAAGACCAAAAAAGGGATCATCACGGTTTTTTCCCAAAGCATACCGAATTTGTATCCTGATTTCTTGACGAGAATTACTTACATTCACCCAAACATTCACTGAGTTTCAATTTCCTTTTTTTTTCATCAAAGACTGCAAGAAAAAAGGGTCTCAGATCATCAATTCTCCCGCACAACACCGTTCCCAAAAAATTATAATTCTTCCCAACAGCCAGGTTGCACTAAACGTCTCAAAAGTACTTTCACAAGCTAACACCAGATCGCCATCGCTTCAAACCACATCAATAAAGGATCTAACCAGACAAAACCCAAGCACCACGAACCAGTCCCAAAGCAGGAGTTTACACTATACCCTGTGGAGGCTGTGACAAGATCTACGTAGGTGAAACAGCAAGAAACCTCGACACCCGCCTCAATGAACACATATACGCATGTAGGAACGACAACTTAAACAACGCCTGTGTACAACACCGAAATTCCACCAATCATCTTATGAAATTCAGAGACGCCCAATTAGTGATAAAAAAAAATAATTTCCGCAAAACGCAAGTGCCTTGAATCAGCACTGATCGCTGTTTCGAATACAATTAAACAAAACAACGGCAGCTTCACCATCTCCGAAGTTTAGCAAGAATCCTCCTGAAAACAGTAAAACCCCCCCATCACATAGTCTCTCCTGTTATACTACACAAAGCACAGAGAGTGAACACTGAAACAAGCTGCCTCATTCCAGTTTATATTTTTTCCAACTATTTTTATGTTACCCAAAAAATAGCTTTTAAATCCTTTTACTCATGTACGAATTAATTGCTCTACCATATTGTATTACTTTTGTCACTACCACTACTACTACTACTACTACTACTACTACTACTACTACTACCACTAGTGAACATCGAAATGGTACCTCAGTAGTATTCACCTCACTCTGAGCCTTTATATACCCTCTGTGTCCATGTATTGTTTGTAATGGCTTGATAAAGCTCCTGGAGAGCGAAACGTTGCCACAATAAATGTCACATTAGTTGCACTTGTGTCCTTTTACTTTACAAACAGTTAGGTATCTTTATTTCGAAACGTTTCGCCTACACAGTAGGCTTCTTCAGTCGAGTACAGAAAAGTTGATAGAAGCAGAAGATACTTGAAGACGATGTAATCAGTCCATCACCCTTAAAGTTTTGAGGTGGTCAGTCCCTCAGTCTGGAGAAGAGCATTGTTCCGTTGTCTGAAACAATATGAAGTTGAAGTGACAGGATGGAGCTTTATATAGTGCCAGGAGGTGAGACGTAGGTTGCTTTGGGAGGGCAGGTCCCTCTCAAACCCAGCCGTTCTCACTAGTAGAGGTTTTCGAAGTTGATGGTCTGTACCAGTACAGACCATCAACTTCGACAACCTCTACTAGTGAGAACGGCTGGGTTTGAGAGGGACCTGCCCTCCCAAAGCAACCCACGTCTCACCTCCTGGCACTATATAAAGCTCCATCCTGTCACTTAAAATTCATATTGTTTCAGACAACGGAACAATGCTCTTCTCCAAAACTGAGGACTGACCACCTCAAAACTTTAAGGGTGATGGACTGATTACATCGTCTTCAAGTATCTTCTGCTTCTATCAACTTTTCTGTACTCGACTGAAGAAGCCTACTGTGTAGGCGAAACGTTTCGAAATAAAGATACCTAACTGTTTCATATGTGTCTTACCTAACAATCTGTCGGTATTTTATACCATTTTAATGTTCATTCTGTCAGACACTGCAACACAAGGGTATCTTGGTACAGACCATCAACTTCGACAACCCCTACTAGTGAGAACGGCTGGGTTTGAGAGGGACCTGCCCTCCCAAAGCAACCTACATCTCACCTCCTGGCACTATATAAAGCTCCATCCTGTCACTTCAACTTCATATTGTTTCAGACAACGGAACAATGCTCTTCTCCAGACTGAGGGACTGACCACCTCAAAACTTTAAGGGTGATGGACTGATTACATCGTCTTCAAGTATCTTCTGCTTCTATCAACTTTTCTGTACTCGACTGAAGAAGCCTACTGTGTAGGCGAAACGTTTCGAAATAAAGATACCTAACTGTTGCATATGTGTCTTACTTAAACCAAGACAGCAATGCCTAAGCGTACGTAATAAGGCAAATAGATTACTGGGATTTATATCAAGAAGTGTAAGCAACAGAAGTCCAGAGGACATACTGCAGCTTTATACATCATTAGTAAGGCCTCACCTAGATTATGCAGCTCAATTCTGGTCTCCATGTCACAGAATGGACATAAATTCGTTAGAAAACATTCAGCGTAGGATGACTAAATTAATACATAGCATTAGGAATCTTCCTTATGAAGAAAGATTGATGACTCCTAAGTTACATTCATTTGTTAGACGAAGAATGAGGGGAGACCTGATCGAAGTGTATAAGTGGAAGATAGGTATTAATAAATGATGAATGGTTTTTCAAACCATTCATCACAACCGATATTAATAAGGTATTGAGGATATCTCTCCAAGAGAGAACCCACAGTAATGGATTTATGTAAGATAAGTTTAGATTTAGAAAGGACACAGGAAAGTATTGGTTTGGAAATAGGGTAGTTGATGAGTGGAACAGTCTACCTAGTTGGGTTATTGAGGCTAGAACTTTGGGTAGTTTCAAATTTAGGTTGGATAAGTACATGAGTGGGAGGGGTTGGATTTGAGTGGGACTTGCACATCAGCGCTTATTTCTTGGGTAGCATTGAAAATTGGGTTGGTCAAATGTTTTGTTAGTGGGATGAATTGTAAAGGACCTGCCTAGTATGGGCCAACAGGCCTGCTGCAGTGTTCCTCCTTTCTTATGTTCTTATGTTCCCCATTGACTCAAGGATGAGGGACTGATTACCTCAAACTCCTCCTCTCCTTACGGCTTTCTACCTTATATTGGACTGATGAAGCCACTGTGTGGCGAAACGTTTCCTGAATAAAGATTCCCATATGTTGCATAAGTGTCTCAATTCTACAACTTGTCGGTTTTTCAAACCATTCATCACAACTGTCAGACACTGCAGCATCAGGGGTCTTGTTACAAAGAATTCTTCAACACTTGCCCAAACCTTTGGACAAGACCTACTTCGACTAGTGGATGGTACCACTATGACCCCACCTCCTCCTGCTTCGCCTCACCTCACTACAGTATATAAGCCACGTCTATGGCCCTATGCTGCACATTAAGAACATAAGAACGGAGGAACACTGCAGAAGGCCTACTGCCCATACAAGGCAGGTCCTCATCAAAATGACCTCTACCCAAAGCTACCCAAGAATTAACTCCCATACCCAATGACACTAATCAAACCCAGCCCCTCCCACTCATATATTTGTCCAATCTCTTCTTAAAGCTACCCAAGGTCCTAGCCTCTATCACCCCACTGGGAAGATTGTTCCATGCATCCACAACTCTGTTAGAAAACCAGTACTTACCTATGTCCTTTCTAAATCTAAATTTATCCAACTTAAATCCGTTATTTCTGGTTCATACCGGGTTCAACACCCTCAGTACATTATTAATATCTCCTTTGTTTATGCCCATCATCCATTTATACACCTCAATGATATCTCCTCTCATTCTACGTCTCTCCAGAGAGTGAAGATTTAAGGCTTTAAGTCTATCTTCATACGGGAGATTCCTTACACAGTAAATCATTTTAGTCATTCTTCTCTGTATGTTCTCCAATGAGTCTATATCCATCCTGCAGTAAGGAGACCAAAACTGAGCAGCATAATCTAAATGAGATCTCACCAGTGATGTATAGAGCTGTAAAATAACTTTTGGGGTTTTCTGTTATTTTATACTTCTTGAGATAAATCCAAGTAATCTGTTTGCCTTGTTGCACACACTTTGGCACTGCTGCCTTGGCTTTAGGTTTCTGCTTACCATGACTCCCAAGTCCTTTTCACACTCTGTATGACGAAGCTCTACTTCACCTAGTTTATAGTTTCGAGGGTTATTTTCATTACCAAGGACCAGTACCTTACACTTATCAACATTGAACTTCATCTGCCATTTTTCAGACCAAGACATTAATTTGTCTAAATCCTCCTGCAGTTCATTGCTATCCTCCTCAGAATGAATCATACGGCCTATCTTCGAATCATCAGCAAACTTGCTCATGTCACTCGTAATCCCTTCATCAAGGTCATTAATGTAAATTTTGAACAAGAGAGGGCCTAAAACTGATCCTTGTGGAAACCCACTAGTAACTAAGCCCCATTCTGATTTGAACCAATTAATGGAAACTCTCTGCTTTCCCATTGGTAAGCCTGCCTCTATCCATGTTAACTTTACCTCCTATACCATGAGCTGCCACTTTTCTTAAGAGTCTCTTGTGAGGAACTCTATCGAAGACTTTACTAAAATCCAAATAAACGATATCATATTCTTTATCAATGTCTAAATGCCTCAAATGTTCTATTGAAGAATGTCAGTAAGTTTTTTCAGCAGGAACAACCTCTCGTAAACCCATGCTGAGATTCATTTATCTAGTTATGCTCTTCAAGGTGATTCTAATAATTTCAGCAATAATTGAAATTTCCCTAACTTGCCAACTATAGATGTCAGGCTTATTGGACTGTAATTTGAATGAGTGGACTTATCCCCTGATTTGAATATAGGAACCACACTGGGCCCTCTTCCACAACTCTGGCACAACACCATAAGATGATGCATTGAACACACTCGTTAATGGCTGACTAAGTTCCATCTTGCATTCCTTAAGTACCCTGGAAAATAACTCGTCAGGCCCCTGGGACTGATTTTGCTTCAGTTTGTCTATCTGTTTGATAACCATGTCCCTCGTGACAGTAATATTAGTCAATTTGAATTCATCAGGATCTGAATAACTGTTAATTTCTGGAATATCATTTATGTCTTCAAAGTGTAAAAAAATGACAAAAAATAGTCATTAAATAAGGAACACATTTCCAGGTCATTATCCGTCAGCTGTCCATTCCCAATTTTCAGAGGTCTTACTTTTTCCTTCACCTTCGTCCTATACACTTGAAAGAACTCCTTTGGATTGGTCTTTGATTCATTAGCAACTCTAATTTCATAGTTACGTTAGCCTTTCTATTCCCTTTTTTACTTTCTTTTTAACCCTTTCCCGGGGCCAAGGCCCAAATCTGAAGTGGTGCCCCAGTGTCCAAGAATTTAAAAAAAAAAATTTTGTTATTTTTTCTTCTGAAATAATGTAGAGAATCTTTTTGTGAAGGTAATAAAACAAAAAGTAAAAAATTTGATGGAAAATTTCGAAATTATGCTCTCGCGAATTTTTGATGTGTCAACGATATTTACGAATCGGCGATTTTGCCGACTTTGACTCCCTTTTTAGGCCAATAACAATTATTCCAGCAAACCAAATTCTTAGCTATTTCACTAGTATTACTTCTATTTCTATCGATTGAGCACTAGAAAATCAGCAGTCAACTGTTTCAATACAATTAAAGCGATCGGAAATTGTTATTTGGCCAATTTAACACACAAATTCAAAATATTCCAATGTTCAAATAGGTCCGAATAAAACATGTAGGTATTCCTGGAACTAAACTAACATTTCCTCAGTTCATTAGTTACGTTTTGGAGGCTTTTTAACAAATAAATTCATTTTGATTTTTTATTTCACACCAAAAAATAGAAGATTTACTGTTATGGCAATATGTAATAATTGTATAAATATCATCACCATATTTGTGATTGCATATTAGGACCCACCTAGCTGGCGTGTATTAGACGTGTGAGGTGTTTGCTTTACTCTTGAATATCGGCAAAAATTTAGCATTTCTGCTACTTTGAGCTCAGTTTAAGCCATTTCCAGTGCTAAAAAAACAATCAAAATCATCTCTATTTCTGTAATATGTCTTCCATTCGATCAATTGTGACAAGAAATCGCAAATATAACTATAAAAAACATACGAAAAAACACTGCAAAGTCCGCTGTTTTAATTCAAAAAATCTGATTTAATTTTTTTTCTCTCATTATACACAGTGTGCTGCAGGATCTGTTTTTATAGTGGTGCACACATACACAATAATGTATTCTCTCTATCTCGGCCCAAATGTACCCCTCACTGTTTATCAGAGTGAGATGAGCTCATGAGTATATCTACGTTTGGACCCTGAATCGTAAAGCGTAGATCTACGGGACGGACCCTGAAAGGGTTCAGTGAACATTTTGGTTCAAGTAAGGTTACCTCTCCCCTTCTGATGCACCTATAATATTCCCCTTTTCTCCCCTAATAAATGCTTTAGCCTCCTGGTTACCATTTGGGTCGTTATTATATCTAATTTCTCGCTGGGGAATGTAAGATATCCGAGGCACAGTGCACTTTATTAAAGAAAAGAATCACAAACGCAGATCCCTTGTAATTCATAAGTATGATCATCGTCCACATAGATTCATTAGCTAAATAAACCCCAATCAATATTTGACAGGTGTTTCCCTAAGTACATTATAATCGGCAGAACAAAATATCAGGGATTTTTACTGTATTATCATTATTACGGTTATTCCATTTATTGCTAAAAGTGTTGGATTTGTGATCACTTGCACAAAAGCTCTTCAGCGTATTTCCAGATTTACTCTTACGATTATTACTCATGTCACTCGTAGATCCCCTACATCAAGGTCCTTTAATGTAAATTATGAACAAGAGAGGGCCTAAAAACTGCTCCTTGTGGAATTGCAACTAGTGACTAATCCCCATTCAGATTTCACTCCATAATGATAACTCTCTGCTTTCGTTTTTGGTATGCCATGCCTTATCTGCTAGAACTTTACATCCTATTAACATGAGCTGCCACTTTTTTAATATGAGTCTCTTGTGAGGTACTCTATCGAAGGCCTTTAACTAAAATCCAAATAACAATATCATTTTCCTTATCATGTCAACTGCCTCAATGTTCTATTGAGGAAACGTCAGTAAGTTTTGTCAGGCAGGAACGACCTTCGTAAACCCATGCTGAGAGTTCATTTATCAAGTTATGCTCTTCAAGGTTGAATTCTAATTAATGTCAGCTATAATTGATTTTAATACTTGGCCCACTATAGTTGTCAGGCTTATTGGGCGGTAATTTGAAGGAGTGGACTTTTCCCCTGATGGATAGAGGACACCACATTTACCCATCTTCCACAACTCTGGCACAACACCGGTAAGGTGGACGCATTAAACACACTCGTTAATGGCTGACTAAGATCCAGCTTGCATCTCCTTAAGTACCCTGGAAAACAGCTCAATCGGGTCCCCCTTTTTTCCCTTTTCACCCCCCCCCTTTCCTTCCCCCCCCCCCCCCCCCCCCCTTTTCCCCCCCCCCCCCCTTTCTTTCTTGTCCCCTTTTTTCCCCCCCCCCCCCCCCCCTCCCTCACCCCCCCCTCCCACACCCCTTCCCCCCCCCCCCGGGGACTTATTTTGCTTCGTTTGTCTATCTCGTTTAATAACCATGTCCCTCGTGACAGTAATATTAGTTAAATTTAAATTCATCAGTAACTAAATTGTTAATTACTGGATCCTCATTTACATCTTCCTGTGTAAAAAATGACAAAAATAGTCAATTAAATAAGAACACATTTCCAATTCATTATCAGTAGCTGTCCATTCCCAATTTTCAGGGTTCTTACTTTTTCCTTCACCTTCTTCCTATACACTTGAAAGAAACCCTTTGGATTAGTCTTTGGATCATAGCACTCTATTTTCAAGTCATCGTTTAGCCTTTCTATTCCCTTTTTACTTCTCTTTTAACCTTTTCAGGGTTCAAGGCCATATCAGAAGTGGTGCCGTTGTCAACGAAATTTTCAAACAAAAAATTTTTTATTTTTTCCTATGAAATGGAAGAAAAATCTTTTTGTGGAGGATAAACAAAAAAGTTGAAATTTGATGGAAATTGACGAAATTATGCGCTCGCGATTTTGATGTGTCAACGATATTTACGAACCCGGCGATTGCCGACTTTGACTCCCATTTTAGGCCTATTACATTTTTTTTTTTTTTTCCAGCCAACCAAATTCTTAGCTATTTCACTAGTATTACTTCTATTCTATCGATTGAGCACAAGAAATCAGCAAGTCAACTGTTTCAACTACAAATTAAAGCAATCGGAAATTTTTTAATTTGGCAATTTATACACAAAATTCAAATATTCAATTTCATATAGGGTCCAGAATAAACAATGTAGGTATTCCTGGATCTATAAAACTAACATTTCTCTGTTCATTAGTTACGTTTTGAGGCTTTATCAAATAAATTCATTTTGATTTTTTATTCACATAATGTATTTTTTTATTCACACCAAAAAATAGAAGTTTATGTTATGCAATACTGTAATAATTGTATAAAATATCATCACCATATTTGTGAATGCTTATTAGACCCACTGGCTGGCGTTATTAGACGTGTGGAGTCGTATGTTTATCTTGAATATCGGCAAAAAAATTTTACATTCCTTACTACTTTGAGCACAGTTTCAAGCATTTTCCAGTGGCTTAAAACCAATCAAAATCATCTTATTTCTGTTATTATGTCTTTCCATTCTATCAATTGGACCAAGAAATCGCAAATACAACTATAAAAATACATACGAAAAAAACACTGCATGTCGCTGTTTAATGAAAATCATGATTTAATATTTTTTCTTCATTATACCACAGTGTGCTGCCGGATCTGTTTTTATGTGATGCACACATACACATAGATGTATTCTCTCATATCTAGGCCCAAATGTACACTCCCAGTTTATCAGAGTGAGATGAGCCTCATGAGTAGATCTACGGTTTGGACCCTGACACGATAAAGCCGCAGATCTACGGGACGGGACCCTGGGAAAGTGTTCAGCTGACACATATGGGTCAGTAAGGTTACCTCTTCCTCTTCTGTGCACACTATAAGGTCCCCTTTTATCCCCTAACAGATGCATTAGCCTCCTGTTAACCCATTTCGGATCGTTATTATTAGTCCTAATTTCTCTCTGGGGAATGTATATACTCTGGGCACGCGTGTACATATTTAAGAAAACAAATCACTCAAAGCAGATCCCTTCATAAATCATATGTATGATCTGTCAATAAATCATTAGCTAGATAACCCCAATCAAGATTTGACAGGTGTTCCCTAAGTCCTTTTATAATCGGCAGAACGATAAATCAGGGAATTTTTACTGTATTATTATTATTATTGCATTCTTCACGTTCAATGCTAAAAGTGATGGATTTGTGAAACCTTGCACCAGCTCTTCGTGATCTCCAGATTAATTATAGTGTTTCCTTATTTGACAAGACTAGGTTAGTTTAAGTATTACCCATGGTAGGCTCTGTTATGCAATGCTTCAGAAAACAGTCCTTGAACTGTTTCCAAAAGTCACTGGACTCTAGATTACCTGTCAAGAATTCCAGGAAATTTGATTTAAATTAAAGTCCCCTTCTATGACTTATGTTATTGTGTCTAGAAGCCCTAACAATTTCGTCCAAAAAAAGAAGTCTTACTCTACATGATCCAGCCAGGAGGTCGGTATATTGCACCTAGGAATTAGTTTTTCTTGACCCTTTCAAATCTACCCAACAGTTCTTTTACTGTTCCATCTATTTTTTTACCTGTTTTTAAGGCAACAATTAATATTTTCTCGCACTCTAGTGCAAACTCCTCCCCTTCATTACATCTATCCACAGGAACAACTTAAACCTTGAATATTACACTCAGCAATCTTATACCGACTCTTTAAATATACCACGTTTCGTTAATGCAATGATAATCAAATTATTCCCTGCCATGCTACCAAAACGGAGTTCATTATTTTATTTCTTGCACTTCGACTGTTAGCATGAAATACCCATCATATGTTTTTTCTTCTGCACATTTTTCCTATTCCTCTTTGTTTTTACACAATTACTGATATATTTCCCCAGAGTTACTCCATGACAGTTACTATTAAGATTTCTTAATATCAGTGTATAAAGTAAATTATCCATACTCGTTATTTCATTTCTAAACCCATACTCTAAAAACTAATCCTAGTTTTAAGTCCTAACAACCCCGCAACTAAGCTAGCAAGAAAACCACACGCCTGGATAAGTGAACCCCATCCCTGGCATACATGTCATTTCGGCATAGAAGTTGTCCAGTTGTCAATGAATGGTACAGCATTATCCTTACAGTGTTTCATCAGCCAGCAATTAATACCAATTGCTTGGACAACCATTCATTACCAACACCTCTTCTTGGCAATAATGCCCCATATACAGGGTAGCATCCCCCCCCTTTTTCCTAATTATGTCTATAGCTGTCCTGAACTTTCTAACTAAATCGACTTCTACGCTGGCCTACTCATTGCCTCAGCAGTGAGGCAACTAATAGGGTTGATCCCATTACCGTTCATGATGTTGTTTCAAGCCGGTAACAATGTCCTCCCATCCCCAGCCACAGGAAACAACCTTCTGTCTCCTACTCCTGTCCTTCAAGCAGATGCTCTATCCATGATCTAACCTGGTATCCCCAACAACAACATTCTTACCTTCAATGACGTCGTTCGTCATGACGTTCCCAATAGTCGACTCAATTCGTCGGGTTGCATGGAGATCGTATTAATGTTTCACCAGTAGTCTCTTTCTTCTTCATCAGTTCTGGTCTTTCCATGCTCCTTGATGTCAATTCATTCCATGCTGTCCAGCCACTGTCCACGTTCCCTTCTTGACTGAGGGACTCAAAAACAGGTGGACTCTACGTAATCCTCTTGTTTTCCTCAGTCAATCGCCGTATCTCCATCTTTGGACTCTCATTCTTCCTTTTTTTACGTGCTGGTATAGTTGTTCGACAGAGGATCTTGGTCAGTCCACGGGATAGCACAGAAGACACTTCTTCACAGAGGTATGACAGGTCACCAATTAAAGTTGAGTAACATGTAAGATAAGATAAGAAAATGATTTCATTCGGATTTTTGAACCCCGGAGGGTTTAACCACCCAGATAACCACAAGAAGGCAGTGCGTCATCGGTGGTACTAACTTTATTTCCTTTGGGGGTCACTTAATCTTGTCCCCAGGATTGGGACCCACACCAGTGATATCACCCAGGATAACCTTTTGTTGTAGAGTGAACGTGACCAACTCGGTGTATGTGATCGTGTCGAATGTTTCCACCCGCCGGGAATCGAATACCAGGCCTCCGTGTGTGATGCGGGAGCTTTAGCCACCTGGGCCCCCGGGCCTCACTGAGTTAAGTTACTGGTCACCACTGAGTTATAAGTACAGGTATCATACTTGGTATGTACAGGTACACACTTATTAAGTTACAGGGCCTCACCACTAGTTAAGTTCTGGTCAACACTCCGAGCGTAGAAACCTTGCAGGTTTTACATTGATACGGCATCTGCCTCTTTGCTGGTCCACGCTTTGGGTGTTTGGCGATAATCCTCCTGAAGTTCCGGATTTTCTACGTTTGAATCAATTATCCTACTATCTTTGTATCATTGCGAATTTGATCATTTCACTAGTAAATTCCCTCTCAAGGTCATTGATATTTATTATAAAACAACAATGGGGCTCAAGACAGGATCCTTGTGGAATGCCACTTGTTACTGATCCCCAACTGTTTTAACCCTTTATGGACACTCTCTGCTTCCTGTCAGTGAGCCATGACTCGTTACACGAGAGCACATTTCCCCCAATGCCATGAGTGCCACTCTCTTAACAGTCTTTGGGTGGAAATCTATAATAGCCTTACTAAAATCTAGTATATAATATCAAATTCTTTATCATATCAAACGCCCAAAAGCTTTACTGAAGAAAGTTAATAAATTAGTTAGACACGAACGGCCTCTCGTGAAATCAATGTGAGTATGATTAATCAAGGCTATGCTTATCGAGATGGCTTCTTATAATCTCAGCTATAATTGACTCTTGTAAATTTGCCTAACAATTGAGGTGATTTTCATCCATAAAGGTTGCAGTTCAACCCACTTTGCACACATTTCCTTAAATCTTTTGAAGAAGGCCAACTTCTTCCAATTCTTCTCCCCTCCTCTGAAGCAGTTTCTACTCAGGTTCTGGCCTTCTTGCCATTGCAGATGCCCTTGTCTATCTTTGTCTCTGTCTATCTATTTCCATTTTGTCTTTCCCTGTCTCTGTCTATATCTGTCTCTATCTGTCTCTGTCTATTTCTGTCTCAAGGTACACATAAATTACCTAGGATAACCCTAAAAATCCAGACAAAGTGCTATTCTCTGCTTGAAAGATATGAGTAAATGTGATGAAGCAGTCTTGTGGCTCTCTCTGAGACAGAGCTTGAGAATAGACAGATAGGACAGGGTGCTTGACAGACAGGACAAATAGACGATGTTTGTAGATTTGATTAGATTTTGCACCGAGTGGCTAGTTTTTACTTGTTGCACCCATATCCATCCTGTGGACGTAGCGCGAGAGCAATATGGATACACAAAAGGCCTAGGGAACTTAGGCCCCCCAAAGGGTTAACAGGAATACATTGGATTTTATATCTACATATCTATAGCTAACTTATCTGTTCAGCAAAATTTAGGAATTTGCTTACGTATATCTGGTATCTTATTTTCATTTAATAGATATCTTGGAATGTCACATTGGTTAATTTATATGTCTGTCTCTTATTCCTCAAAATGGAACAATTAAGCACATAGTGTTCAAGAAGAGTGACATATGCCTGATTACATAATTTACATTTAGTTTGATCTCATCGTGTGTCTCCCAAAATGCCAGAAGTACTTGTAACAAGCTAAGTCTGGCCACTACAACATCAGTCAGTCTGTTCACATTGCAAGTTGGTCCATAAACATACTACCTACGTTCATGTTATCATAGCGGGTTATAGATATACTAGGCTTCTACGCATTCCTATAACAATCTTTTTCAATAATATACTTCTTTCCTATATTTTCCTAATGCTAGACACAGTTATACCAAAGTATATTCTACATTCTCCTTCTCGATGTTTGTTGTACAGCGAAAACAAAGGGAGGGCTGATTGCTCATTCAAATGTCACTCTAATTCGATCTTATCAAAGTGTTATCACTGCCACCCTCGCTTATGCCATCAAACATCACCATTTTATCTAATGTTAATTCATCTTATCATGTCACTATCAGTGGTGGATGTGGCTTGCGTTTTTATGCCTCAAGAGAATTATTATTACCTATTATTTTCATTCTTCTCTTCATTCTCATCTCTTCTCCTCCTTCTCCTCCTATTTCTTCTCCTCTCCTTTACTACTCATCCTTCTACTCCTCCTCCTTCTATCCTCTTTCCTCTCCTTCTACTTCATCCTTTTTTTTTTCCTTATCCTTCTTCTTCTTTCATCCTGCTTCTCTCCTCTCTCATTCTTCTTCTTTACTTTCAAATATCGAAACATTGCTGTGACCTCACCCCCTTATAAATAGATGGCACTGGCCTGGCTTGTATCCTGGTACACAAGTGGGAAAAAAAAAAAGCTACACTGAATGTAATACGTTGGGCGAGTTTTTTATCCAATAGCCAGGCCACTATTTTTATGCTTTGTAAGGTGGATTTTACGTTATACGATGCATTCATTACGACTGAGGCCGTCCACTGTATTAATTACAATATTAATAACGGATTGGTGTTGTGTTGTTGTTGTTGGGTGGTATAAGGCACTGTGGAGCATAAGCCGTACATAGTGGTGGTGAAGGCAGCAAGAATGGCGGAGTTCTCAGTAGCGCTATATACCTCCAAAGGCATTGGAGGAGTTAGGTTCGTGTGTCCTTATTCTATCGATTAATCGTTAACTTACTTGCTGCGTGTTAATGCTACACTTTATAGCTTGGTGCTACAGGCCTTTATCAAACTTTGTGCTGCTTTAGTATCGTACATATTGCAGAAATCCACTGAAGAAGGCACATTCTCCCCTACTCTTCCTTTCTAATGTGGTACTCTGCTACGAGTTCTTTCTTGAATTCTATATTCTTTCTCACCTTCTGTACCAAGGGGCTGGCACTAGTATAATATTTTATGATGCTTTCATGGGTTTTGTGACTGTTATGGTTCAACAGGTTAAGGAAGCAGTCATTGTTAGGCTAAGTCAATGCTAATATTATATTCCCTACATATATTTGTGCACCAACCATTCGTGATATTTTAAACATTTGTGAGCGTTCTTGATCCTCTAAACTCTGCGAAATGAGGAGGGAGACCTGTATAATTGTTATTAATTTTCTCTCAGGTGTTTGTTGGGTATCATATTCAAACTTGGGCATGTATGATGGAAAGAAGCTTTAACGTCACCAACATGAAAGAATCAGACAATAAATAAAACGGAGTTCACTTCTCAGCATTAGCCGCCCTTTAGCAACATATTTTCGTATGGATTATAGGTAGTATTCTCCTTTTTTGGTCTCATTTGATAGAATGGAGGATATATTACAGGAAAACAGATATGATTTGATTGCTTTCATGTATGAAAAGTACCTTGAAACTGAGCTCAAAATAGGAGAATCTTTGATTCTTCGGCAACTGTTCTAGAGTAAAATCAAATGACATCACCGTTAATAGTGTCGCCTGCCTGCCCAAATTCCAATAGCAGTCACAAAATGGTTGACATATTTATACAATTATACAATGCTGCAGTTAGTCTGCATAAACAGTAAATTTTCTATTTTTTGTGGTGAATAAAAATTCAAATGGTAAGCAAGGAGTAATATAAGAGGAGCCTGGAGCTGTGACTAATGCACAGAGAAAATTGTTATGTTTAGCTCGGAATGTCTGATTTGTTTATCTGGATCCCATTTGCAAATGGTATCTGCTGAAATTTGTGTGAAATTGGCCAATTTGCCAATTTCTGACTACTTTATTGGGTAGCTGAAATGAGCAAATTGGGCGGTTTCTTGTACTCTAATTGCAGAATAGTAGTAAATAAGTTTACTCCTGGTATACACAAATACAAAAAAAAACAAAAACTGTTACAGTTACACAGATTATCATACATAGCAGCGTATGTATAGAGAACCTAGGTGAACCCAAACAGTCAAAGTGACTTATTTCCAGTACATGGCATGGGTTTGCCATATATGATTTTTGGTAAAAAAATTTTCTCTCTCAGGGGTTTGTAGATATCTTATTGAAATTGGGAATGTATGTGAAAAGAGGGTTCTTAACATACACCAAAAATGAAAAAAAAAATTGGACGATAGATGAGGGAGTTCTCTTCTCCGCCATAGCCACTTCTTTCAGGTATATTTTCATATGGTTTTTATGGATTTATTGTTGTATTCTCGTGTTTTGGTCTCATTTGATAGGAATGGGCAAGTTATATTACAGAAATAGATATGATTTTGATTGTTTCGTGATGAAAAGTACCTTGAAATTGGCTCAAAGTAAACAGAAAATTCAATTTTTGCTGATGTTCAATGAACTTTCGTGTGTAAGTCAAGTTTGTTAATTTTATTCAGGGTATTCTAACCTAAACCACTCTGTAATCCAGCAAACTCAGTTTCTGGCTCACTGCAGGTCCCAATGATGCCGGATTTGGATGGCGAACCTGAAATTGTGTATTCGCCCGATTTGATGTAATTCACAATTTAAGATCACACCTGAATTGTGTATTTGCAGATTGATGTAATCCACAATTTAAGATCACTATGGTCATGAACATCCAATACCTCATCATCACTGTAATAATTAATGACGAGATGAGAGATTATCCCTCATATACAACAAACGGACCACTGCATGGAAACACCTTTCGACCTAGTCCACTACCTGAACTCCTACACTTTTGCTAATATTTACATTCTGTTGAGTTAACTGGTAAAGTGTATGGTAGAAGTGAATGGTAGAGTTAATTATGAAAGAATAAGAGTAGACGGAGAATGGATAGCAGATAAACAAGGAGGCTTTAGAAAAGGTAGGGGGGGGGGTTTTGGTTGTGGACCAGGGGTTTACAGTGAACATATAAGTGAACAGTTATTTAGATAAGGCTAAAAGAGGTCTCTTGTGGCATTTATGGATTTGGATAAGGCGTATGACAGGGTGGATAGGGGGGCAATGTGCAGAGGTTGCGGTGTATGGTGTATAGGAGGTAGGTACTGAAGCAGTGAAGAGTTTTTACAGCGATAGTGAGGCTCAAGATTAGAGTATGTAGGAAAGAGGGAAATTATTTCCCAGTAAGTAGTCATTTAGACAAGGATGTGTGATGTCACCCGTGGTTGTTTAATATATTTATAGATGGGGTGTAAAGAGAAGTAAATGTTGAGGATCTTGGCAAGCGGCGTGGCCGTTAAAGTTAAAGAATCACAAAAAGTGGGAGTTGTCACAGTTGCTCTTGCTGATGACACTGTGCTCTTGGGAGATTCTGAAGAGAAGTTGCAGAGATTGGTGGGATGAATTTGGTAGTGTATGCAAAGAAGAAAATTAAAATGATACAGGAAAGAGTAAGGTTATGAGGATAACAAAAATATTAGGTGATGAAAGGGAATTGGGTATCAGATGGTGCGAGAGAGAAAGGAGGAGGTGTTTGTATTTCAGATATTTGGGAGTGGACGTGTCAGCGATGGGTCTATGTAGATGAGGTGAATTCATAGAATTGATGAGGAGAAAAAAGTGAGTGGTGCACTTAGGAGTCTGCAATGGAGACAAGAGCTTTGTCCGTGGAGGCAAAGAGGGGAACGTATGAGAGTATAGTTTTCACCAACACTCTTATATGGGTTGAAGCTTGGGATGATGAATGTTGCAACGAGGAGAAGGCTGGAGGCGTGGAGATGTCATGTCTGAGGGCGATGTGTGGTGTCGAATATAATGCAGAGAATCGCAATTTGGAAAGGTTTAGGAGGAGGTGCAAGGTTACCAAACTTTTGGTCCAGAGGGCTGAGGAAGGGTTGTTGAGGTGTTGGACATGTAGAGAGAAAGGAGCGAAACATGAATGACTTCAAGAGTTGGATCGTCTGTAGAGGTAGTGAAGGCGGGGTAGGGCGGGCCTAGGTAGGTTGGAAGGTGGGGGTAAGGAGGTTTAGTGTGCGAGGAGGCTTGGACTTCCAGCAGGCTTGCGTGGCATGTTTTGATAGGAGAGGAATGGAGACAAATGTTTTTAATACTTGAAGTTGCTGTGGAGTGTGAGCAAAGTACATTTATGAAGGGGTTCAGGGAAACGGCATGCCGGACTTTGAGTCCTGGAGATGGGAAGTACAGTGCCTGACTTGAAGGTGGGTGATTATGTTGCAGTTTAAAAACTGGAAGAAAATGTAAAGCACCCTTCTGGCAAGACAGTGATGGAGTGAATTTTGGTGAAAGTTTTTCTTTTTTTGGGCCACCATGCCTTGGTGGGAATTCGGCCAGTGTGATTAATTAAAAAAAAATCACAAAATTACATCTAATATTTTCCTGCCAGTTTTTAAATACATTGGGCCCCGGTTCGCGATGCATCGGTCTCAGATAATTCGGTATTTGATACATTTTAATGCAAAAATTTTGCCTCGTTCCACGTTTAAAAACCGGGTATACATGTTCGTCCGAGGACGTGTCCACATGTAGCCTGAACTGCCCTGTGTGTGCCAGTGTTCTATAAGCAGCCTGTGTGCTCGCATTAAGGATACATTTCTGTACATTCCACATTATCATTGTTTTTTGGTGCTTGTTTCGCAAAATAAGTCACATGGGCCCAAGAAAGGCTTCTAGTGCCAACTTCGAGGAAAAAGGGTGCTAATGACTATTGAAATGAAGAAAGAGATAATTGCAAAGTACGAAAAGCCGAGTGCGTGTGTCGGAGCTGGCCAGGTTGATAGAAAACCCTGTCAACATCTCTACTATTGTGACCAGGCAAACAGCAATCAGGAAGCTCTGTTGCTGCAAAGGTGCCTACTGTGATTAATCAAAAACAGCAACCGCAAGCGTTAGAAGAAGTTGAAAGACTGTTATTAGTGGGATAAATGAAAAAACAGATAGCAGGAGATTGCATCTATCCAGCAATCATTTGTGAAAAAGCCTATGCAGTCGCATGAGATTTGGTAAGATATTCACTTGCAACTAGTGGTGATGTGAGTGATTTAAGGCCAGCCAAAGGTTGGTTGAAAAGCTTTAAGATTGTTTTTTTTCCGTAGTGGCATACATAGTGTGATTAGGCATGGATGAGGCTGCCAGTTCGAACCAAAAAATGCAGCTGAAAAATATGTTGAAGGAATTCAAGGAGTACATAGACAGTGAAGACTTGAAACCGAACAAGTGATTTATTGGCAACGAAAACAGGCCTGTTTTTGGAAGAAATTGCACAAGCAGGAAACTACATTACTCAGGAGGAAAAGGCTCTCCCAGGACATAAGCTATGAAAAGACAGGATTACTCTTATGATGTTGCCAATGCAGGGGCGATAGTGGTGATTGCAAAGTGAAGCCTTTATTGGTGTATCACTCTGAAACTCCCAGAGCATTCAGGGCAAAGAATATACTCAAGGCTTATTGGTGTGTGCTGTGGAGGGGCTAAACAGTAAAGGCATGGGTCACTCGGGATTTTCTTGACTGGTTACACCATGCTTTGCCCCCAATATGAAAAATTACCTAATGAAAAGAAATTTGACTTTAAGTGCATCCTGGTACTAGACAATGCCCCTGGCCATCCTACAGACTTGGCCCGTGAGACTTTTGGGACATTGAGCTTCATTAAGGTCAAGTTTTTGCTTCTAATTCCATTCCTATCATGCAAGCCCATCGGACAGCAGGTCATTTCCAAACTTCAAGAAAATGTACACAAAGCTATGTTTGAAAGGTGCTTTGAAGTGACACAGACACTCTATTGACTCTAAAAGGTTTTCGAAGGATCACTTTAATAGCCTCAATTGTGTAAACCTTTAGGTAGGTGGGAGGGAGTGACTAAGAGGAACTGAACTCTGCTTGGAAAAAAAACTGTGGCCAGAATGAGTAGACAAAAGGGATTTTGGAAGGGTTTGAGGCTAATCCTGGGAATTCCTATGCCTTTGTGGAAATTCCATTGTGGCATTGGGATGTCCTTGGGGTTGGAGGTTAGTGGGGAGGATGTGGAAGAGTTGGTGGAGGAGGGCTAATGACGAACTAACCCTGATGGAGCTGCCAGATTCATCTTCAACAGGCAGAGGCCAGACCTGAGCGGAAAACTGCTCCGGATGGAGGAGATCGAGAAATTGAAGGAAGTTGCTACTTCTAAGAATAAGGAAATGGCCACAAAAGTGGCTTGAAGTGCAACCTTTTTTTGATGAATATCACCCTCACACAGCTACTGCAAGCCATGTTGGCACCTGTCAATGCCAATTGTTGTGAACCACTTAGGGAGTCATACAAGATACAGAGTACAGGCCTCCTATGGACAGATATGTTGTGCGACAGAAGTCCAGTGACTCTCAAGCTGGTTCTAGTGGCATTAAAAGAAGAAGGGAAGTAACCCCGGAAAGGACTTGATACCTCAAGTCTAATGGAATGGGATTCCCCTTCTCAACGCTTAAACAACTTCGACACTCTCCCTCCTCCATCCCATCTATCATACCAGATCAAACATTAAAGGTAACGTTGTCATGTAACTGTGCATGTCTTTCTTCAGTTTGTGTGCATTAAACTTAATATTTTCATGGGCAAATTTTTTTTTTCATACTTTTTTTTCATACTTTACGTTTTGCACACATCTATTTTTGCACTTGGCCCCTCTGGGGACCATCCAGAGAAATGCAATTTTGATGGAGTCCAAAACCATGGACTTCTTCACCACCACCTGCGTATAATACAGATATTTTTCATTAATCCATCATGATTTGTTCTTCAGAATTATTAATAAACTGTTACATAGCATATTGCATATAACATGCAATGTTTATATGCTATCGAGTGGTGTGTACCAGCGAATTCATTTTCTCCTGATTCAGCATTGGAGAAACTGGGAATCTGGCATCAGGCCAGTCATCGCCCTGCTACACATTTGTTTCATAACTCTCAGCATGGGTATTATTCATTCCATTCTCCCTTTGTTGTATGATGGCATCTAAAGGTAGTTGTTAGAACTTATAAACCAGTGAACATGGTAATAATAATTAATTATTATTCATTATTATTATTATATTATTTATTTATTATAAAAAGCACTAAACCACAAGGTCGTGTATTGCTATATATAGAGTAAAAGGCATACGAAAAGAATTTTTTTCTTCAGTTATCCCCCTGTTTGACTAGAGAAAAATGTAATTCTTCAGACACTACCTTTACAGCTGCTTTGTAAGCAAATCTCATATTTACACTCAATTTTTATACTGTCGAGTGTATGTATCTGTTTATATGCTATGTAATGGGTTTCATATAAATTTGAGGAAATATCTAGATGGGTTAATGAAAATGCCTATATTGATGTAAATACTACATTTAGTGTGCCAAGACTGATTATTATTAGTATTATTGGCGTCATGAGTAGAGTAGAGACTTAGGATTTAATGTGTTACCTGCACACCAGCACAGTGTGTAAGTATATGAGGTACAGGTACACCTAAGATATAATGATCAGAGTACATATAAAATATGCGGAACAATAAAACACTTGAAATTTTGAAATTTTCCTACATAATAGATGTGGTACACGGAAAATGTAAACAAAACCAGGTGGGGGCACGCGTATTTGAAGAACACTTGACGTATAGCAAATTTTGGTCATAATTTGGATCGACATATTAGAGAACGGTTAAGACAAAAACGCCTGTAAAGTGGGGACTTACTGTATTTCAACTGAAGTAAGTTCGCTGTTACAGTAAAGTAATATATCTATGTGATGCTAAGTAATTAAAGATAGTTACTATGATATAAATAAGTACATATTACTGCAAGTTGATCCTCTCTTTCATGTTAATGTAAATAACTAGGTTTTCCATAAGATAAGTATTGTTAGGACTTTTAAATCTGGGGGTTAACCACCGAGATAACCCAAGAAAGTCAGTGTGTTAAACGAGGTACTGTCTTGTCTATTTTCATTGTGGTCCTCCATCTAGTACCCAAGATGCCACCCAGACAAATCCACTAATACCCAGGTATCTACCGGCTTGGTAGGTGAACGGGTCACCTTGGTGTAAAGAAAAACTCTTAAAGTTTCAACCCTTGCCAGGCCATGTGTCACCCCTTATTCCTAATACAGTGGACCCCCGCATACCGTACGCATCACATAACGTGCAATCGCTATTCGCTCGCTTTTTCATCACAAAAATTTTGACCATCGCATTACCGCTCGGGCTCTCTCTGAGACAGAGCTTAAAAGAATAGACAAAGACGGGGCTTGACAGAAAACAAAAGCGATGTTTGAGATTTTTTTAGTTTTTGCACCGAAGGGGCAAATTTTATTGTGCCCCCCATACCATCCTGGGCGTAGCGCGAGAGCAATGGATACACAAAAGGCCAGGAACTAGGCCCCCCAAAGGGTTAACGGGAATACATTGGTTTTTAACTACATACTTAGTTACTTATCTTTTCAGCAAATTTAAAAATTTTTGCTTAGTATATCGGGTACTTATTTCATTTAAAAAGATATCTTGAATGTCCATGGTTATATATGCTGTCTCTTATTCCCAAAAGGGGACAATTAACACATAGTGTTCAAGAGAGTGCCATATGCCTGTTACATAATTTACATTTATTTTGATCTCATCGTGTGTCTCCCAAAATGCCAAAGTACTTGAAACCCAAGCAAGTCTGGCCACTACAACATCAGTCAGTTTTCACATTCAATTGGTCCATAAACATTTTCCTACGTTCATGTTATCATAGGGGGGTTAAGAATACTAGGCTTCAAACGCATTCCTATAACAATCTTTTCATTATTAAACTTCTTCCAAAATATTTTCCTAATGCTAGACACATTTTAACCAAATTTATTTTCTACATTCCCTTCCGATGTTTGTGTACCAGCGAAAACAAAGGGGGGCTGATGCTACAAATGTCCCCCTCAATCATCTTACAATTTTATCACTGCACCCTCGCTTATCCCCATAAAACATCCCCAAATTATCAATGTTATTCATCTTATCATGTCACATCAGGGTGGAGTGCTTTTTTTATGCCCAAGAATTATTTTTACCTATTATTTTCTTTTCTTTTTCATCTCATCTCTTCTCCTCCTTCTCCTCCTTTTCTTCTCCCCCTCCTTTACTCCCCTCCTTCTACCCTCCCCTTCTATTTTCCCCCTCCTCCTTCCCTTTTTCCTTATCCTTCTTCTTTTTTCACCTTTCTTCTTTTCCTCCCCCTCTTCTTCTTCTTTTTTTTAAAATTCAAAAACTTTGCTGTGACCTATTAAATAATGGCACTGGCTGGCTTGTACCGGTACACAAGTGGAACTACACTGAATAAAAACTTGGGGATTTTTTTATCATAGCCGGGCCACATTTTTATTTTTTAAGGGGTTTTTACGTTAAAACATGCATTCTTTAGCTGGGGGTCCACTGTATTAAAAACAATATAATAACGTTTGGTTTTTGTGTTTTGTTGTTGGGTGTAAAAAGGCCATTTGGGAGCATAAGCCGCATAGGGGTGGTAAAGGCCCAGAAAAATGGGGTTTTTCTCATACGCTATATACCCCAAAGCTTTGGGAGGATTTAGGTTCGTGGTCCTTTTTCTATCTTTAATCTTTTTAACTTACTTGCCCCTGTTAAGCTACACTTTATGTTTGGGTGCACAGCCTTTATAAAACTGTGCTGCTTTAGTATCGTACATATTGCAGAATCACTGAAGAAGGCACATTCCCCCTACTCTTCCTTTCTAATGGGGACCTCTACGATTCTTTCTTAAATTCTATATTCTTTCTCACCTTCTGTACCAAGGGGCGGGCACTAGTAAAATATTTTATGAGCTTTCATGGTTTTTGTGACTGTTAGGTTCAACAGGTTAAGGGAAAGCATATTGTTAGGCTAAGTAAATGCTATTATTAATTCCCTAAAATAATTTGTGCCCCAAAACCATTGTGATATTTAACATTTGTGAGGTTTTTGATCCTCAAAACTTTTGCGAATGAGGAGGGAGACCTGTATAATTGTTTTTAAATTTTTCTCCGGGTTGTTTGTTGGTATCATTTCAAATTTGGGCATGTAGGGGAAAGAACTTTAACGTCACCAAAAATGAAAAAAAATCAGCCCAAAAAAAAACGGAGTTCACTTCTCAGCCATTAGCCCCCCTTTAGCAACATATTTTCGTAGGGAAATTATAGGTAGTATTCTCCTTTTTTGGTCTCTTTTGATAAAATGGAGGATTATTACAGAAACAAATGTTTTTGATTGCTTTCATGATAAAAAAGTACCTTGAAACTAGCTCAAAATAGGGAAAACTTTTGTTCTTCGGCAATGTTCTAGAGAAACAAATGACATCACCTTAATAGTGCCCGCCTGCCGCCCAAATTCCAATAGCAGTCACAAAGGGGTTGACATTTTTTATACAATTATACAATGCGCAGTATCTGCAAAAACAGTAAATTTTCTTTTTTTTGTGTGAATAAAAATTCCCAAAGGGTAAGCAAGAGTAATATAAGGGAGCCTGGAGCTGTGACAATAACGAGAAAAGTTATTTTTTGCCGAATGTCTGATTTGTTTATTCTGGATCCCTTTTTGAAATTTGGTATCTGCGAAATTTGTGTGAAATTGGCCAAAATGCCAATTTCTGACTACTTTATTGGGTACTGAAATAAGCAAATGGGCGGTTTCTTGTACTCAATTGCAGAAAAAAGTAAATAATTTTACTCGGTATACACAAATACCTGACAGTTACACAGATTATCAACATAGCACGTATGATAGAGACCTAGGTGAACCCAAAAAAGTCAAAGTGACTTTTTTTTCCAGTCCCTGGCTTGGGTTTGCCAATATGTTTTTTGGAAAAAAAAAATTTCTCCTCAGGGGTTTTTTTAGATATCTTTTTTGAAATTGGGAATGTATGTGAAAAGAGGTTCTTAACATACACCAAAAATAAAAAAAAAATGGACATAGATGAGGGAGTTCTCTTCTCCCCATACCACTTCTTTCAGGTAATTTTCATAGGTTTTTATGTTTTGATTCTCGTTTTTTGGGGTCTCATTGATAAATGGAAGTTAATTACAGAAATAGGATATGATTTTGTTTGGTTTCGTGTAAAAATACCTTGAAATTGGCTCAAAGTAACAAAAAAAATTAATTTTTGCTGATTTCAATGAACTTTCTTTGTAAGTCAAGTTTTTTAAATTTTTATTCAGGTATTCTAACCTAACCACCTGTAATCCAGCAAACCTTTCGGGCCCTCAGGTCCCAATGTCCCGGGATTTGGATGGCGAACCTAATTGTGTATTCGCCAAATTTGATGAAACCCACAATTTAAGATCACACCCGAATTGTGTATTTCCCAGATTGATGAATCCACAATTTAAATCACTATGTCATGAACATCAATACCTCATCATCACTGAAATAATTTAATGACGAGATGAGAGATTACCCTCAATACAACAAACACCACTGCAGGGAAACACCTTTCGACCTAGTCCCAACCTAACTCCTAACTTTTTGCAAAAATTACTTTCTGTTGATAACCCTGTAAAGTGTATGGTAGAAGTGATGGGAGTTAATTTTTGAAAAAATTTAAAGTAGACGGAGAATGGATGCAGATAAAAAGGAGGCTTTAGAAAAGGTAGGGGGGGTGGGGGACCAGGTTTACAGTAAAAACATATAATGAAACATTATTTAGAAAAGGGCAAAAGGGTCTTTGGGCATTTATGGATTGGAAAAAGGCGTATGACATGGATAGGGGGGCAATGTGCAGAGTTGCGGTGTTGGTAAGGGGTGGGTTACTAAAAGCATGAAGAGTTTTTAAAAAGGATAGTGGGGCTCAAGTTGAGTATGTGGGAAAAGGGAAATTATTTCCCAAAAAAGTAGGCCTTTAACAAGGATGTGTGATGTCACCGGGTTTTTAAAAATTTTTAAGATGGGGTTGTAAGAGAAAAAATTTTGGAGGACTTGGCAAGCGGCGTGGTTAAAGTAAAGAATCACAAAAAGTGGGAGTTGTCACAGTTCCCTTTTTGCTGAGAACTGTCCTTGGGAGTTTCTGAAGAAAGTTCAGAGTTGGTGGTAATTTGGAAAGGTATAAAAAGAAAAAATTAAAATAAAATACGGAAAGAAAAAGGTTATGAGGATAACAAAAAATTAAGGTGATGAAAGATTGGGTAAGTTTGGGGGGAGAGAGAAAGGAGGGGTGTTGTATTCAGATATTTGGGGAGTGGACGTGTCGGGGAGGGGTCATAAAATGGGGTGAATCATAGAATTGAGAGGAGAAAAAAGTAGTGGTCCCTTTGGGATCTGTGGAGACAAAAAAACTTTGTCCTTGGGGGCAAAGAGGGGAACGAGGAGTATATTTTTTACCAACACTCTTATATGGGTTAAAGCTGGTAGAATGTTGCAACGAGGAAAGGCGGAAAGGGGTGGAGTTCATGTCTAGGGGAAAGTGTGGGTGAAATAATGCAGAGAATTTGCAATTTTGGAATTAGGAGGAGTGCAGGTTACCAAAAATTTTGTCCCAAAGGGGTAGGAAGGGTTGTTTAGGTGTTGGACTGTAGAGAGAAAGGACGAAACAGAATGACTTCAAGGTTAAACGTCTGTAGGGAAGGGAAGGGGGGGTAGGGGGGCCTAGGAAAAGGGTTTGGGAAAGGGGGGAAGGAGGTTTTGTGTGCGAGGGGCTTGGACTTCCCCAGGCTGCGTGGCAGTTTTTTAAAAGGAATGGAGACAAAGTTTTTAATACTTGAATGCTGTTTGGGGGGTGAGCAAAGTAAAATTTAGAAGGGGTTTAGGGGAAACCCCATCCGGACTTGATTTCCGGAGATGGGGAATACAGGGCCGCCCCTTTAAGGGGGGTTAAAGTTGCAGTTTAAAAACTGAAGTGTAAAGCACCCTTCGGCAAGACGGATGGGGTAATTGGTGAAAGTTTTTCTTTTTTTTGGGGCCCCCCCTGCCTTGGGGGAACGGCCATGTGATAATAAAAAAAAAATAAAAAAATTACATTAAAAATTTTTCCCGCGTTTTTTTTAAAACATTGGGCCCCCCGGGTTTGCGATGCCCTCGGGCAAAAAATCCCGGGATTTTATACATTTTAATGCAAAAATTTGCCTCGGTTTCCCGTTAAAAAACGGTATACATGTTCTCCGAGACGTGTCCACATGAGCCTGAACTGCCCTTGTGTGCCAGTGTTTATAAGCCCCCCGTGTGCTCGCATTAAGGAACTTCGTACATTCCCATTTTCTGTTTTTTTGGGGCTTGTTTCGCAAAAAAAGTCACAGGGCCCCCCAAAAAGCTTCTAGGCCAACCCCTTTGAGAAAAAAGGGGCAAAGACATTTAAATAAGAAAGAATAATTGCAAAGTACAAAAACCGAGTGCGTGTGTCGGAGCTGGCCAGGTTGATAGAAAACCCCCGTCAACCCTCCTACTAAAGTGACCAGGGAAACAGCAATCAAAAACTGTTGCTGCAAAAAAGGGGCAAAGGATTACAAAAAAAGCAACCGCAAGCGTTAGAAGAAGTTGAAAGACTGTTTTTTAGTGGGATAAATGAAAAAAAAGATAGCAGGAGATGCATCTTCAAACAATCATTTGTGAAAAAACTATGCAGTCCATGAGATTTGGGAAAAAAAATTTCCCGCAACTATGGTGATGTGATTAATTTAAGGCCAGCAAAGTTGGTTTTAAAAACTTTAAGAAAGGGGGGGCATACATAGTGTGATTTGGCATGGGAGCTGCCAGTTCAACCAAAAAAAGAGCTAAAAAAATTTTAAGGGAATTTAAGGAGTACATGACAGTGAAACTTGAAACCGAAAAAGTGATTAAAATTGCAACGAAAACAGGCCTGTTTTGGAAGAAATTGCCAAGCAGGACCCACATTTTCAGGAGGAAAAGGCCTCCCCGGACAAAAACTATGAAAGACAGGTTTTCCTTTGATGTTGCCAAAGCTGTGGTGATTGCAAAGGAAGCCTTTATTGGGGGTATCCTCTGAAACTCCCCGAGCATTCAGGCAAAAGAATATACTCAAGGTAAATTGTGGTGCTGTGGGGGGGCAAACAGTAAGCATGGGTCACGGGATTTTTTTTGACGGTTTCACCATGCTTTGCCCCCAATTAAAAATTACCTAATTTAAAAGAAAAAACTTTAAGTGCCTCCTGGTACTAACAATGCCCCTGGGCCCTCCACAGACTTGCGGAGACTTTTGGGACATGAGCTTCATTAAGGCAAGTTTTTGCTTCTAAACCATCCTTCCTGCAGCCCATGGACCCGCAGGGCATTTCCAACTTTAAAAAAGTACAAAAAGCTATGTTTGAAAGGTGCTTTTAAGTGACCCCAGACACTCTATTGACTCTAAAAAGGTTTTGGGAAGGATCACTTTAATACCTCAATTGGTAAACCTTTAGGAAGGTTTGGGGGGGAGTGACTAAGAGGACCTTTAACTCGCTTGGAAAAAAAAATTGGCCAAAGGGTAGACAAAAGGGATTTTGAAGGGTTTGAGGTAACCCTGGGAATCCTATGCCTTTGGGAATCCATTGTGGCATTGGGAAGTCCTTGGGGGTTGGGGGTTAGTGGGGAGGGTGTGGAAAGTTGGTGGAGGAGCAATGACGAAATAACCCTGATGACTGCCAGATCACTTCAACAGCAAAGGCCAGACCTAGGGGAAAATGCTCCGGAGGAGGAGATGAGAAATTGAAGAAGTTGCCCCACTTCAAAAAAAAAGGAAATGGCACAAAGTGGCTTGAAGTGAAAACCCTTTTTTTTTTTAAAATCCCCTCACACAGCTACTGCAAGCCATGTTGGCAAACCCGTCAATGCCAATTTTTGTGAACCACTTAGGGAAATCATACAAGAACAAAAAGTACAGGCCCTAGGACAATATGTTGTGCACAGAAGTCCCGTGCTCTCAAACTGGGCCCAGTGGGATTAAAAAAGAAGGGGAAATAAACCCCGGAAAAAGGGCTTGTACCTCAATCCCAATGGAAAGGGATTCCCCTTCTCAACGTTAAAAAACTTGACACTCTCCCCCCCTCCATCCCATCAATCAACCAGATCCATTAAAGGTAAGTGTCATGTAACGGCATGTCTTCTTCAGTTTGTGTGCATTTAAAATTAATATTTTATGGGCAAAAATTTTTTTTTTTATACTTTTTTTTTATACTTTAAGTTTTGCACACATCTATTTTTGCACTTGGCCCCCCTGGACCCTCAGAGAAAGCAATTTTATGGAGTCAAAACAGGACTTCTTTACCCCCCCACCGCGAAATACGATATTTTTTTTAATCCATCAGATTGTTCTTCAAATTATTAATAAACTGTTACATAGCATAAGATATAAAAATGCAATGTTTATATGCTATCGAGTGGGGGTACCAGCGAATAAATTTTCTCCGATTCAGCATTGGAGAAAAATGGGAATCTGCTCGGCCCCCGTCATCCCCTTCTACACATTTGTTTAAATCCAGCATGGATTAATCATTCCTTCTCCCTTTGTTTATATGGCATCTAAAGGTTTGTTGTTAGAATTATTAAACCAGTGAACAGGTAATAATAATAATTATTATTATTATTATTATTATTTTTATATTTTTTAAAAAAGCACTAAACCCCAAGGGGGCGGAAATTCTATATATAGAGTAAAGGCATACGAAAAAAATTTTTCTCAGTTATCCCCCGTTTACTAAGAAAAAGAAATTTTTCCGACACTACCTTACTGCTTTGTAAGCAAATCTCATATTTTCATCAATTTTTATACTGTAGTGTATTACTGTTTATATGCTAGTTGGGGCATATAAATTTTTAGGAAATATCTAGATGGGTTAATGAAAATCCTATATTTGTAAATAACATTTAGTGTCCAAGATGATTATTATTAGTATTATTGGGGTCAGATAGAGAAACTTAGGATTTTAAGTGTACCGCACACCAGCACAGTGTGTAAGATATTGAGGGACAGGTACCTAAAAAATTATCAAGTACATATAAAAAATGCGAACAAAAAACACTTAAAAATTTTTTTAATTTCCCAAAATAATAGATGTGGTCACGGGAAAATGTAAACAAACCAGGTGGGGCAACGCCGTATTTGAAAGAACACTTGCCGTATAGCAAATTTTGGTCATAATTTGATATCGCCATATTAGCAGAACGGCATAAGCCAAAACGCCGTAAAGTGGGGCCTTACTGTATTCAACTGAAGTAAATTTCGCTGTTACAGTAAAGAATATAATCTATGTGAGTATGTAAATTAATAGTTACTATGATATAAATAAGTACATATTACTGCAAGTTGATCCTCTCTTTAATGTTAATGTAAATAACTCGGTTTACCATAAGATAAGATATTGTTTGGACTTTTAAATCTGGAGGGTTAACCACCGAGGATAACCCAAGAAAGTCAGTGTGTTAACGAGGTACTGTCTGTCTAATTTTCATTGTGGTCCTCAATCTTGTACCCCAAGATGCCACCCAGACAAATCCACTAATACCCAGGTATCTACCTGCTTGGTAGGTGAACGGGACACCTGGTGTAAAGAAACTCTTAAAGTTTCAACCCTTGCCAGGCCATGTGTCACCCTTATTCCTAATACAGTGGACCCCCGCATACCGTACGCATCACATAACGTTCAATCCGCATACCGCTCGCTTTTATCACAAAAATTTTGCCTCGCATACCGCTCAAAAACCCACTCACCGCTCTTCGTCCGAGACGCGTCCAATGTGCGCCCTTAGCCAGCCTCACATGTGCCGCCAGTGGCATTGTTTACCAGCCAGCCTCCGCGGTAACATCCAAGCATACAATCGGAACATTTCGTATTATTACAGTGTTTTTTGGTGATTTTATCTGCAAAATAAGTGACCATGGGCCCCAAGAAAGCTTCTAGTGCCAACCCTACAGCAATAAGGGTGAGAATTACTATAGAGATGAAGAAAAAGATCATTGATAAGTATGAAAGTGGAGTGCGTGTCTCCGAGCTGGCCAGGTTGTATAATAAACCCCAATCAACCATCGCTACTATTGGTGGTACAGCTGCTGCTGCTGCTGTAGTACCGTCTGCTGCTGCTGTAGCATCGTCTGCTGCTGCTGAAGCATCGTCTGCTGCTGCTGTAGCACTGTCAGCTGCTGCTGCTGTTGTACCACCATCAGCTGCTGCTGCTGCTGCTGTAGTACCGTCAGCTGCTGCTGTACTACAGTCTGCTGCTGCTGTAGCATCATCTGCTGCTGCTGTAGCACTGTCAGCTGCTGTTGCTGTTGTACCACCGTCAGCTGCTGCTGCTGTAGTACCGTCTGCTGCTGCTGTAGCATCGTCTGCTGCTGCTGTAGCACTGTCAGCTGCTGCTGCTGCTGCTGCTGCTGCTGCTGCTGCTGCTGCTGTAGCACCGTTGTTGGTGTGGCTTATTTAGAATACCAAGAAACAATTAACCCAGAGGATTTGCCACCAGGATAACCCAAAAAAGTCAGTGTCATCGAAGACTGTCTAACTTATTTCCATTGGGGTCCTTAATCTTGTCTCCCAGGATGCAACCCACACCAGTCGACTAACACCAGGTGAACAGGGAAAAATGCCTGGAACTAGTGCTCATATTGGTGAATTTTAAAGCCAGCAAAGGTTGGTTTGAGAGATTTAAGATCATAGTGGCATACACAGTGTGATAAGGCCTGTTCTGGAAGAAAATGCCAAACAGGGAAATACAGTACTCAGGGGGAAAAGGCACTCCCAGGACACACTGTCTCATCAGTCATTGCTGCATCTTCTAAAGGTAATGTCATTTTTCTTATTTATAGAGTT
>NC_069445.1:36110787-36204104 GCF_026875155.1 Cherax quadricarinatus | reverse complement strand
GCCGCGCTGGGTGCTTGATGTCAGATGGGAGGACTTCGCCACAAGCGAGTCTCTCTATCCCAATTAGACATCCCTGCGCTGAATCTGTACGGGAAGACCCCTCAGTGACAGACAGATAGAAAAACTTGAGACACGACATGACTACGGGACCACTCCCCTTTGACGAAGACATTCGAAAGACCCACAAACCAACACAACCTTTTCTACTCCTTGCATGATCCTGCTCCTAACCCTATTTACAAATAACCTTGGATTCGCTGACAGGTACCATTCTCTGACCCATATTCGCCTTAGCTTTTGGTTTAAGACATGGCCCAGTTCTACACACCTCTCTAGCGCTAAACACCGCCTGTCCCTTCCTCCCTGCTCACCCCACCGGAGTCCCAACAGAAGAGCCTGAATTTCTCTTCTCAATATCTGTCCCACGATCGCCTTCCCTGCTGGGTTAAGCCCTGGCTCTATTTCTACGACTAAGAACACTCCTCTCCAGCACTATTCTTCGTCTGTCCCGTCTTCCCCGCTCATCCCATTTGGGATCTTACCTGAACTTTCGTTCGTTCGTTCGTTCCTTCGTTCGTTACTTTCATAGTTCCTTGATAATGTGAGTAGTCACGAAAGCGTTTGGAATTTCTCTATTCTTTCACAGTGGTTTTTTTGCATATATATATATATATATATATATAATATATATATATAATATATATATAAATATATATATATATATATATATATATATATAGGCAGACTTGCGATTTTGGCTTAAATAGCAACTTTTCATCTTGCCATATAGGACAAGTGAAAATTTGTGTATCAATAATTTCGCCAAAATCATTCGAACCAAAACAAAAAAATATATATTTCATTGTGTTTGTTTAGTATTAAATTATTGTAAACAAATTTAAAAATATTTAGTTGGGAAAACACTAAAATAAATTGCGCTTGTTATAATAAGGTTAGGTAATTTTCTAAGTTTCTTTTGGTGCAAAATTAAAAATTTTTTAAAATCAACATTAATGAAAAAATATATCTTTAAAAACATATAAGAGAAAATTTCAGAAAGGACTTAAATTTTTTTACATGAGTTCTTGCTAATTAAACCATTTTACATATTCGGCACGACATATATTATATAATATAAATATATATTATATATAATATTTTATATATATAATATTATATATTATATATATATATATATATAATATATATATATATAAATTATATATCTAAACATGCGAACAAGAATAATTTATGAAATAATTCCAGCTTTGAATAATAATTTCCTCTTAATAAAATTAATACACACATAATATTTTATTATATACGAGGATATAAGATAATATTGATGTATGCTGGATGTATGAATTACAATAAAATATGGTTCTCTTGTTCATGACAATAACATTCCCATTCTTATATCAGTTGCAAAGGGAAAAGTTTTCTATATTATTGTTGAAGCTGGAGGAGGTGTTAGTGCTGATGGAGAAGAGGTTGGTTGCTCCTCTCCCTCACTCCCAGGAGGTGTTAGTGCTGATGGAGAAGAGGTTGGTTGCTCCTCTCCCCTCACTCCCAGGAGGTGTTAGTGCTGATGGAGAAGAGGTTGGTTGCTCCTCTCCCTCACTCCCAGAGGTGTTAGCTGATGGAGAAGAGGTTGGTTTTCTCCTCTCCCTCACTCCCAGGAGGTGTAGTGCTGATGGAGAAGAGGTTTTTGCTCCTCTCCCTCACTCCCAGGAGGTGTTATGCTGATCTAGAAGAGGTTGGTTTGCTCCCTCCCTCACTCCCAGGAGGTGGGTTTTTTTCTGATGGAGAAGAGGTTGGTTGCTCCCCTCCCTCACTTCCCCCGGAGGTTTTAGTGCTGATGGAGAAGAGGTTGGTTGCTCCTCTCCCTCACCCCAGGAGGTTTAGTGCGATGGAGAAGAGGTTGGTTGCTCCTCTCCCTCACTCCCAGAGGTGTTAGTGCTGATGAGAAGAGGTTTTGGGTTTCTCCTCTCCCTCACTCCCAGGGGGTGTTAGTGCTGATGGAGAAGAGGTTGGGGTTTCTCCTCTCCCTCACTCCCCCGGGGGTGTTAGTGCGATGGAGAAGAGGTTGGTTGCTCCTCTCCCTCACTCCCAGGAGGTGTTAGTGCTGATGGAGAAGAGGTTGGTTGCTCCTCTCCCTCACTCCCAGGAGGTGTTAGTGCTGATGGAGAAGAGGATGGTTGCTCCTCTCCCTCACTCCCCGAGGTGTTTGTGCTGATGGAGAAGAGGTTGGTTGCTCCTCTCCCTCACTCCCAGGAGGTGTTAGTGCTGATGGAGAAGAGGTTGGTTGCTCCTCTCCCTCACTCCCAGGAGGTGTTAGTGCTGATGGAGAAGAGGTTGGTTGCTCCTCTCCCTCACTCCCAGGAGGTGTTAGTGCTGATGGAGAAGAGGTTGGTTGCTCCTCTCCCTCACTCCCAGGAGGTGTTAGTGCGATGGAGAAGAGGATGGTTGCCCTCTCCTCACTTCCAGGGGGTGTTAGTGCTGATGGAGAAGAGGGTTGGGTTCTCCTCTCCCTCACTCCCAGGGGGTGTTAGTGCTGATGGAGAAGAGGTTGGTTGCTCCTCTCCCTCACTCCCAGGAGTGTTAGTGCTGATGGAGAAAAGGATGTTCTCCTCCCTCAAATCCAGGAGGTGTTTAGTGCTGATGGAGAAGAGGAGGGGTTTCTCCTCTCCCTCACTCCCAGGGGGTGTTATGCTGATGGAGAAAGGATGGTTGCCTCCTCCCCTCACTCCCAGGAGGTGTTAGTGCTGATGGAGAAGAGGATGGTTGCTCCTCTCCCTCACTACCCAGGAGGTGTTAGTGCTGATGGAGAAAGATGGTTGCTCCTCTCCCTCACTTCCAGAGGTTTAGTGCTGATGGAGAAGAGGTTGGTTTTCTCCTCCCTCACTACCCAGGGGTTTAGTGCTGATGGGGAAGAGGTTCTCCCTCCCTCACTCCAGAGGTGTTAGTGCTGTGGAAAAGGATGTTGCTCCTCTCCCTCACTCCCAGGAGGGGTTATGCTGGGTGGAGAAGAGGAAAGGTTTCTCCTCTCCCTCACTCCCATGAGGGGTTAGTGCTGATGAGAAAGGAGGTTGCTCCCTCTCCCTCACCTCCCAGGAGGTGTTAGTGCTGATGGAGAAGAGGAAGGTTGCTCCTCCCCTCACTCCAGGAGGTTTTGGCTGATGGGGAAAAGGATGGTGCTCCTCTCCCCCTTTTCCCGGGGGTTATCTTGGAAAATTGTTGCTCCTCTCCCCACTCCCAAGGGGTTTTGTGCTGAGGGGAAGAGGGGTTGGTCTCCTCTCCCTCACTCCCAAAGGGGGTTATCTGTGAGAAGAGGTTTCTCCCTCCCCACCCCAAGTTTTTTTGATGGAGAAAAGGGAAGGTGCTCCCTCCCTCCTCCCAGGATTTAAATGCTGATGGGAAGAGGGGTTGCTCCTCTCCCTCACTCCCCGGGGGTTTAGTGCGAGGAAAGAGGTGGTTGCCCTCCCCCACTCCCAGGAGTTTTTGCGATGGGAAAATTTTGGTTTTCTCCTCCCCTCACTCCCCGGGGTGTAGGGGATGGGAAGGGATGGTTTTCCCCCTCCCCCCTCACCCCCGGGGGTTTAGTGCGTAAAAAAAAGGATGGTTGCTCCTCTCCCTCACCCCCGAGTGTTATGCTGATGGGGAAGAGGATGGTTTCTCCTCTCCCCACTCCCAGGAGGGGTTTTTGCTGAGGAAAGAGGTGGGTTGCTCCTCTCCCCCACTCCCCCGGGGGTGTTATCGATGGGGAAGAGGATGGGTTTCTCCTCTCCCTCATCCCCGGAGGTGTTTGGCTGATGGAAAGAGGATGGTTGCTCCTCTCCCTCACTCCCGGAGGTGTTTGTGCTGAGGAGAAGAGGAAAAGGTTTTTCTCCCCTCCCCCCCACCCCAGAGGTGTTTTGCTGATGGAGAAGAGGAGGGGTTGCTCCTCTCCCACTTTCCAGGGGGTGTTTGCGATGGAGAAAAGGGTTGGTTTTCTCCCCCTCCCTCCCTCCAGGAGGTTTTTTGGGGTGGAGAAGAGGTTGTTGCCCTCCCCCACTCCCGGGGGTTTTATGCTATGGAGAAAGACGTTGCCCCCTCCCTCACTCCCAGGAGGGGTTTTTGCTGATGGAGAAGAGGGGGGTTGCCCCCTCCCTCACTCCCAGGGGGGTGTTATGCGGGAAAAAGAGGATGGTTTTCTCCTCCCCTCACTCCCAGGGGGGGTTAGTCGTGGAAAAGGATGGTTTCCCTCCCCTCACTCCGGAGGTGTTATGTGATGGGAAGAGATGGTTTTCTCCTCTCCCCCCTTCCAGGGGGTTTAGGCATGGAGAAAGGGGTTTGGTTTCCCTCCCCTCATCCCAGAGGTTTTGCGGAAAGAGGTTTTCTCCCTCCCCCCCCCAGGAGGGGTTATTTCGTAGAAGAGGTTGGTTGCTCCTCTCCTCACTCCCCCAGAGGTGTTTAGTGGATGGAGAAAGGATGGTTGCTCCCTCCCCACTCCCAGGAGGTTTATGCTTGGAGAAAGGATGGTTCTCCTCTCCCTACCCCAGGAGGGGTTTTTGCGTGGAGAAGAGGATGGGCTCCTCTCCCCACTCCCAGAGGGGTTTTGTGCTGAGGAGAAAGGGTTGGGGGCTCCTCTCCTTCACCCCAGGGGGTGTTAGTGCGAGGAGAAAGGATGGTTGCTCCTCCCCTCATCCCAGGAGGGAGGCTGATGAGAAGAGGAGGTTTTCCCTCCCTCACTCCCCGGGGGTTTTGCTGATGGGGAAGAGGGTGGTTGCTCCCCCCCACTCCCCGGGGGTGTTAGGTGATGGAGAAAGGATGGGGTTCCCCCCTCTCCCTCACTCCCCGAGGGTTTATGCTGATGGGGAAGAGGAGGTTCTCCCCTCCCCCATTCCAGGGGGTGTTGTGTGAGGAGAAAGGGTTTGGTTGCCCTCCCCCACTCCCGGGGGGTTAGTCTGATGGGGAAAGGGGGTCCTCTCCCTCACCCCAGGAGGGGTTTGTGCTGATGGGGAAAAAGGGTGGTTGCCCTCTCCCTCACCCCCAGGAGGTGTTAGTGCTGAGGAAAAAGGTTGTCCTCTCCCTCCCCCAGGAGGGGTTAGGGGATGGAGAAAGAGGGGGTTTCCCTCTCCTCACTCCCAGGGGGGGTTATGTGATGGAGAAAGGGGGTTGCTCCCTCCCTCACTCCCCCGGGGTTTAGTGCTGAGGAGAAGAGGAGGTTGCTCCCCCCCACTCCCGGGGGTGTTTGCTTGGAAAGAGTTGGTTCTCCTCTCCCTCCCCCCCAAGGGTTTATGCTGATGGAGAAAGGTTGGTTGCTCCTCTCCCTACCCCAGGATGTGTTATGCGAGGGAAAGGGGTTGTTGCTCCTCTCCCTCACCCCATAACGTAAACTGTGAATTCACATCAGTAGAAAATAAATAAAAATAACAACCAACTGCAAAAAAAAACCTTGGGCTGTTCCGCTCATCACTCGTTTTCTTCTCTTCGCAGGGTTTTTTTATTCCTGTTATTCATTTTGGACTTATTTCTCTCCTCCCTCTCCCCTTCTCTTTTTTTTCTTTTTTTTTTAGGCATGCCAACAAAACTCTTTTTTTTGGCTTTCAGGCTTCTGATGCTGCTTGCAAGTAAAAATTAACCTACGGTCTCTGGTGGTTTTGGGAAGGCCTATTTTCCTTGTATTTTTCCATTACTGCTAAAACGCTTCACTCCCGTCTCGGGTTTTCCCATTACACTGAACAACAGGATTTTATTTTAAAAGACCACCCGTGTTCCTCTCTTTTCTCCTTTGGGAGTTATGACACATTTCTTCTCTTGGGGGTTGAAGCTTTTTTGGGCTGGGGGGTAATCAGGTCATCTCACCGTAGGGACTGGGGATGGGGGAAAAAAATCCTCAGTAGTTTTTACAAAATATTTTCAACTCACGAAAGCCCCTTTTTCTTCACGGGTTTAAATGCCAATGCATTTTGAAGCATACATTCATTTCCTCTGGGGGTTATAAAATGCAAATCTTCGCCCAAATTGCACATACATTTCCAATTATTCGGGATCCGGATATCACTGCTGAATTCGTATAAATACAGTCATGACATTTTTACATGGAAAATTACTGTTGAGCACTGGGGCCCAACCTTGTATCTCTGATTTCGCATGCCACCCGAAGTCATGTTGTGGGCTGTAGACCCACAGGGGTTTCGAGAATGCAAACATTTTCATTGAATTCCCTGAAAAATTCTTTCCGAGTGGATCGCTTGACAAGTTGTAACCAGGGTGGCAAATTTAATCAACGTCGAAATATTTAATATTTTCTTTGACCTATTCCTCTAGTGTGTGCCTGCATATTCGAAATTAGGGAACCACCGTCTGCATTTAAATCCCACCAACTTCTGAACTCCAGCAATACTTTAATTTTTTGTAGTATCAATTCACTAAAAAACTCCTAAAAAGACTTATCTTTTAATTCTTGACTACAATTATTTTATTTTCAACCATTAACCGCTGTTTTCCTTTCGACCCCTTTTCCCATCATTGTCGTGCTCGCGCACCACCCTCAATTTCTTCGCGTCGAAATTTTTTATATCAGACACTTAACAAAACCTTCCAGTTTTTTATCATGTTTTTTATAAAATTGCGACATTTCTATAAAATTTTTTTAAATTTTTTTTTTTCGTAAAAAGTTTTTTTTCCCCACTTTTTTTACCTTTTTTTTCTTTTTTGACTCGTAGTTTTTTCTTTCATATCATCCTTTTTTTTGCTATTCCTTTTTTTCAAGAACCATTAATTCTTTACACGTCTCTTTTGCCTTTTCTCAGTTTCTTTTTGCAATCCTCGCCAACTCTACATTTCTCTTTCTTTTAAGGTTTTCAAAACATCCTCACTTTTCCTCCTCTTTTCCCCCTTTCAACTTTAAATTTTCCATGAAGAATTTTATATACCTTAATCAAATTGAAACAGTGGCAGTCCCCTTCTCTTTCCATTTTAAATTCTATTAATATTCTTTAAAAATAGCGAACTTATGTTCAGATTTTAAAATAAAAATATTTTTGACATTATTTTTATTTTAAGTGATACCATCCCATCATTTTTTAGTGGAATACAGTAAAAGTTTTGGGACGCCCATTTTTCGTAGGATCCTTTCCCGATATTCTTTTAAATAAATTGTTTAATTCAAATCTTTTTTTTTTTTTTAAGAAGAACGAAAAAAGAATTAATGTTTTTTTGATCATGATATAGAAAGAATTGTTTCAGTCACTTATTGTGCCCATAAACTCTGCATCCAAGGGGCTTTTTTACATGTAACACCCAACACTGTTAAAAAACTTTACAACTATGAAACATGTCCTAATAAAAATTATTATTATTAATTATTATTTTATTATCATTATTTTTATTATTATTTTTATGGGTCTTTTCAACCCAATCAATTTTTGTTAATTTTTTTAACAACGAAATTTTAATGAATGCACGTTTAAGAACAAAGAGAGAATTGAGAAGAAGGTATGCATGAGATGATTTTGTTGCTTTTGGTCCTTGTATAAACACATGAAAAAACCCCCGTAAAGGGAAACTTTCCGTTTTTTGACAAAACCTTTCTAAAACCCAATCCTTCTGACAACATCACCTTATACAGAAAGGTTTTTACCTTTAAACATACATTATAGAAGCTCCGTTATCAGAGCATTTTGGGTTATTTACTTTTTTATAAGCATAAATTCTAGTGCCTTCAGATCTACTGGAAGAAAGATTGTTGGCCCAAATATGAAAGAATTGGTCTGTGTCGTCAGTGTGCACAGTATAAAAAAAAATTCTTAAGCACGCAGTGCATAATGAGAAAAAAAAACTCCGGTGTTTTAGGTTTAAAACAGTGACTTGGTAGTGTATTTTTGTATAATATTTACGGTTGTATTCTCGTTTTCTTGGTCTCTCTTGATAGAATGGAAGATATGTTACAGAAATAGAGATATTGATTGGTTTCATGATGCAAAGTACCTTTAAATTGTGCTCAAATTAGCAGAAATGTTCGATTTTTGCCGATGTTCAAGAGTAAGCAAATCACTCCACGCGTCCTATATAAGCGTTGCTATATAAGCCAAAATCGCAAGTTTTACTTATTCGGCATGACATACATATATTATATATTACATATTATTGTACCCACGAACAAGTGGTATTGATCAATAACAACACTATGACTAGTCAAAAAGTCGATCCCATGTTGCTTTGGCCTGCCAAATGGTGGGACTTAATCCACGGGACCACAGCAACATCCAGTTCTGCTGGATGCGCTACTCTTAAGGACTGTGTGATCTCGTGTCATGAGTTTACGCCCACTATGAGGCAGGCCAAAGCAGCTTGGGTTCGACTTCTTGACTAGTCGCAGTGTTTTTATTGATCAATACCACTTGTTCGCGGGTACAATAATATATATATATATAATATATATATATATATATATATATATATATATATATATATATATATATATATATATATATATTATATATATATATATATATATATATATATATATATATATAGTATATAATGATTTGCTGCTGTTATCATTATTGTTGTTGAAGTTGGAGGAGGTGTTGATGATGAGGTTGCATGCTCCTCCACACGCTCTGTGACGCAAATCTGTTACGTTATATAACATGGCAAGGAATGCTCCAACACAAAGAAATAATGAAAATAGTAATAATAATAATATTAAATAAACCCTTATGCTAGGTCTTGGCTGTTCTCATCATCACTCTTTTTCTTCTCGTCTTTTGCTGTTTTTCTTCCTGGTATCGCCGCTTTAATCTTATTCTGTCTGTCATTTTTTTTTTACACAGGGTTTGACAAGGTTAAGGATCCCTAGCTTTATTGACAAGCTATTTACAGGTTAAGGATTCCTAACTTTATTGGCAAGCTAAGAGCTATTACCTACATCAGCTCATTTGAAAGCATTTTTATTGTTATGAGACATACAAGTAGGGAACAGGATGAAGTTGGAGCCATCTGTGGGCCAGCATTTTCATTTGATCAACTGACTTTATCTCGTTGACATCATTATGCTGTACGAATGTGTTCCATACTCGAGTCATCTTGGGTATATATGATCTCAGATGTTCTGGAAAAGAGTACAGCCAGTGTGAAGTCGCTGCTTTCTGCCCGTCTTGTGGCATAAAAGCTTGTTTCACGCTGTCCTCGAAGTGGATCCAAGTGTGGTACTTTGACAATATTGGCCTTGTACATAACAGTAAGGCCACCCACATCCCTCCTATGTTGAAGGCTCTGCTGAAATGACAGATCTATCCAGGATGGGTCCAGGCGAGAGATGAGACGTCTTGCTCTGTTCTCCACTTTGTCAAGCAGTCGCAGATGAGAGGGGGGCAGGCAAACCAAGAAAGTGGAGCATACTCAAGGTGTGAGCGTACTTGTGCCTCGTACAGAATCTTGCAACCCCTACTGTCAAGCAGATGCGAGATACGGCGAAGTGCTGTAAGCTTCCTGGCTGCCTTGTTTGCAAGATTTACAACATGGTCCTTCATGGTTAGTTTGGAGTCAAATTTCATCCCAAGGATATCAACTTCTTCTCCAGGTGCCAACGCCCTCCCATTCATCCTTACTACTGCACCAGCATTACCATCATGGTGCCTAGAGACGATCATCATTTGCGTTTTCTCAGGTGCAAATGTTACTTGCCATCTATTTCCCCAAGCTGATATAGCTCTCACTGGTGATTGATGTAGCTTAGAGCAGCTGGCATTTTTTCTCTTGGATAAGTGAATGTCAGTGTACAGTCGTCTGCATATGAATGTGATTCTGGGATGAGATGAAGAAGGTCGTTGACGTAGACATTCCATAACACTGGTCCCAGTACGCTTCCTTGTGGAACACTTGCCCCAATAGGATGTCTTGCTGATTCCGTTCCATTGAGAACTACACTTAGAGATCTACCATGAAGATAATCACTTAGGAGACATAACGTAGAGCCTGCAATTCCCAGTGCTTGAAGTTTTGCTAAGAGGCCCTGGTGCCACACCCGGTCGAAAGCACCAGCAATGTCCAGTGCTACCACACAGCTGACTTTGGAGTCATCCAGTGACTGATGCCACTTAGTGGAGAGGTTTAACAACAGATCAGCAGCAGAGTAACCTTTCCTGAAGCCATATTGACGATCACAAAGTGAGTGGTAGTCAAAAAAACTCTGTCATTTGTCTTGAGATTATTGTCTCAAGGATCTTACCAGTGATTGACAGGAGTGACACTGGTCTGTAGTTGCTGATTTCTGCTCTGCTCTTCTTTTTGTGAACAGGGACTACATTTGCCTCTTTCCGTAGAGAGGGTCATTTACACTGTACTAGGCAGTGCTGAAAGATGCGAGTTAGATGTGCTGCTAGCTGGTCTGCACATCTTCTAAGCAATCTTGGGCTCAACTCTCTCTCTCTCTCTCTCTCTCTCTCTCTCTCTCTCTCTCTCTCTCTCTCTCTCTCTCTCTCTCTCTCTCTCTATCTATCTATCTATCTATCTATCTCTTCTACTGTTTTCCTTTGAGCGAGATTCTCACAAATGTCTTCTCCTTGACTTTCAGGGCTTTTGATGCTGGTTTTCCGAGTCAGGTTCATCCCTCTGTCGTGGGCAGTTTGTGATGGGGAAGGCATACTTTTTTTATATTTTTTACATGTTTTTTACATAATTCAAGGGGAGATAAATCAGTGATTTATCTCCCCTTGGTGCGCAGTGCCTTACAATTCTCACCACACTGGACAATACCTTGGCGTCCAGCTTGCGCTAGATGTTTGATCCAAGGCAGCTAGCTTTCAGGGAGAAGGCTTACAGCTTTTCATCTCATTCCTAGTAAGGCTGATGCAGGGGATGAGATGAAAAGCTGTAAGCCTTCTCCCTAAAAGCTGGCTGCCTTGGATCAAACGTCTAGCGCAAGCTGGACGCCAAGGTATTGTCCAGTGTGGTGAGAATGGTAAGGCACTGCGTACCTTGTTCCAAGGTTCGTAGGTTCGAGTCTCCTTCAGCCAGAGATAGGTGTTTATGTATATTTCGCCTGCTCTTGCGAATTCCTTGTATGTATGTATATATATATATATATATATATATATATATATATATATATATATATTATTATATATATTTAATATATTATTATTGAGATTATGTTTGTGTTTTCTGTCAATGGTTCTGTCTATTAATTAGTTCAAATACATTCTATAATATACCGGGGAGAAAAAACATTAACAGTTTTCCGGGAGAGAACCTTCATTTTTCCCCTGAGGTACGGTTTCCCTTCTCTAAGGATGAGGGTCCCCAGCAAGTTCTATACGTGGTACACTCCCTATATACACACACACACACACACAACACACACACATATATATATATATATATATATATATATATATATATATATATATATATATATATATATATATATATATATATATATCAATAACCAAACTCAGGTAGGCCAGGATTCTACCCCACGAACATTGTCCCGCCTCTAAGAGACAACACAACATATGTGTCACCTTACCCCTGAGCCAGCCAGTTTAGTAAATGATTTATAATCACCTAGAGGGACTAGTACCAAACTTGCACACGAAAGTCATTCTCTCCGAAAGCAGACGATGGAACATCCCCCCAATGAAAAGCAGGGGTGTCACTAGCACGCTAAGAGAGAACACACTAAGTGTCAGGGGCCCAAAACTGTTCAACTGCTTCCCAGCATACATAAGGGGGATTACCAATAGACCCCTGGCTGTCTTCATGCTGGCACTGGACAAGCACCTAAAGTCGGTACCTGACCAGCCGGGCTGTGGCTCGTACGTTGGATTGCGTGCAGCCAGCAGTAACAGCCTGGTTGATCAGTCCCTGGTCCACCATGAGGCCTGGTCACAGACCGGGCCGCGGGGGCGTTGACCCCCAGAACTCTCTCCAGGTAAACTCCAGGTATAATATACATAAAATACACACCCCACACACACACACACACACACACACACACACACCCCACACACACACACACACACACACACACACACACACACACACGCATGTACAACAGGCCTAGTGTCTAATCGACATGTGCCTAGGACAAAATGGTAACTAACTAACACACGAAGACATCTCTATGCAAAGTAACAAAAAAAAAAAAAAAAGATACACAAACTCCTTCATGCATTGCTCCTCAAAAATGAACTTTTGTAATGTTGTTAGACTGAAACATTCTAAGAAATTTAAAATATTTTATTGTTATAAGTGAACCAAAATGCTGAAAGGCTATGTTCTAAAACAATAATTCATAAAATGATTCAATTCTGTAATATCCAAGGACATGCAATAATTCATTTTATTAAACAAAGTACAATATATTTTTATAAACATCAGTGAGGTCAGAAATTTCATAAGAAAGACTGTAGCCGAGGATGAAGTTGGTAATAAGCTACAACTGCTATATTGAATTTCTTCATTGCTGTGACTTCACTCCAAGAATGTGTGGTACTAGTTAAATACATAGCCTCATGATTGAGAAAAATTATTCTAATTTTGATTTACTATGTTTATTTCAACACGATTCATGGCCTCCTTCCTCTCGTGGTTAATTAAGACTACTAGCCATGGTTTCCTTCCTCCCGTGATTAAGACTACTAGCCATGGTTTCCTTCCTCCCGTGATTAAGACTACTAGCCATGGTTTCCTTCCTCCCGTGATTAAGACTGCTAGCCATGGTTTCCTTCCTCCCGTGATTAAGACTGCTAGCCATGGTTTCTTTCTTTCTGTGGTTAGACTAGTTATGGCTTCCTTTCTCCCGTGGTTAAGACTACCAGTTCTTTCCCCAGCGTCGTGGTGGTGCTGGTGCAGCGTTCTCTCCAGAGTTCATCTCGTACGTGGAGACCACGCTCGTGCCTGCGTCTAACACCTTAAGTCCGCTCGCGTCATGCCCGCTGCAGAAGGGTAGCTAAATTACTGTTAGATGAAAAGAGTAGTGACGTTAGTGCTTGCTAAATAGAGTAATGAAGCTAGTGTTAGTCGAAAAGAGAAGACTTAGCTGAAAGGGGTTATGTTAGTTCAGGAGAGTAGTATTAGCTGAGAAGTGCAATGCTACCCGAAACATTAGTACAACCTAGTTTCTTCCAGCGTTTCCTTTCTCCTTCTATCAAGTTCAAAGCTGAATGGAAATCTCACTCTTTACTTCCTGTTTTTGATGTTTATGTCCAGTGTGTGACAGGCTTTTATTTTTCAGTTTACCGCAAGCTAATGCACATTCACTACTTTTCTCAACATGCTTCCTTTGTTAAGGAAAGTAATGCCTGGATAGTTTGTGACCCTCAATTTCTCTACTCTGAAATATTCATTCTTCGCAGCTTGTTCTCATGTCTTGTCTAGCTTCCCGATTACATAAGCTCTGCCTACCCTTATGTTACACAGAATTTATCTTTTAAACTCTGCTCCTGTGAAATCTTCTGTTATTTGCCTTCCCCGTGTTTCCATTCATCTAAATCTTAACATCCTCCGTCCCTACTACTTGTCAGGGGGAATATCTAATTCACACTACTCTTGTCAGTGATGTTTCTAACGTTTACCACCTCTCCTAGTTTCTCTTGTCTTCTCCAATATTTTGGTGAAACTGGCACCATCCTTTCTGCTGTCAGAGATCACAAACATCTTTTTATCTGGTCTTTTGCCAAAACTGCCCACCCTTGTAGCATTCACAGATGCTATCTTGTCGAATCTGCTCTTATACACAACATTCCTCACAATCCTAGTTCTGGATTTTTTTCTGTAGATGCCTCTCTTTCTCATTACGTTGTCAAATGCTCTAATCTTCAGAACATTCGTGACTTGATCTGATCTTTGCCCCATCTCATTTCTTTTTCACCTGTATTCTGCATTTTCTTTACTATTCCTGTCTTCTGCCTTGGTGGGCTTTGTCCAACCGACGTTTTGCTCTATGCATGTGGGCCAGCAGCTCTCCTACAGTGCTTCTCTGCTACTATTCCTAATTCTCTTACTACTCCGATACTCTTCTATTACCGGTACCACTAATAACACCATCGCAACTGCTGCTTCTGCTCACTTATTACTACAACTATCACTGCTACACTACTCCAACAACCACTACTTCTCCTACTTAAGACCATAAGAGAGGAACACAGCAGCAGACCTGATAAGTAAGATTCATATGCAAGTTAGGTATTTTTCGAATCGTTTCGCTTACTCAATAGACTTCTTAAGTCGAATACAGAGGCAATATAAACAGTATAGATGTGAAGACGATGTAATCAGTCCAGTACCCTGGAAGACGTAGTTCTGAGGTGGTCAGTCCCTCAGCCTCTTTTTCGATCCGCCTGTAGATGCTTCTCTTTTCACCCAAATGATTTTTAAGTCTATTAATTTTCCATTTAGGATCATTTATGTTTAATCGAATTTCTCGGTAATATACTTCTGCTGTTATTGTTACGTTGGTTTCCCTCCTTCCTCCTTTTCGGTCTTCGGGTCTTTTATATTTTTCATTCTCCTGTAACTTGACAATGGTCCAGGACTGACTGAAGCGTCGTCAGAAGTTTCATTTTCTGAGTTCAGATTATTTTTATAGTGGCATTCATGTCCAGCGTGATCCTAACAACCAAGACAGATGTCGTCTTCACATCAAAGTCTACTGTGATCTTGACAAACAGATCTTGGCAGCAAAGTTTTGTGAGATGCTGCCAACCTACTTGGGAGTGATCTTGATGAGCAGGTATAATGTGGTCTTGAGCTCGTCTAGTGTGGTTTTGAGGAGCTGGTCTAGTGTGATCTTGACAACCAAGTCTAATTTGGTCCTGGCGATCGTGACTAGTGAGGTCTAGTATAGTCTTAAGCAACGTTTTAATGACAAAGTAAGAGGTAGTCTTTATGAGCAGTGTAGTGTAGTGTAACCTTAACGACCAGGCTAGGTGTGGGTCTTAGCCAGGCAAGGTGTGGTCTTAACGACCAGGCTAGGTGTGGTCTCAACGATTGTCATGTGGTGTCTAGACGACCCAATATAGATACTCAAAAATCCGGGGAAAAGGAATTAGTGCAATTGTTATGACTTCCGTCACACACTGGATCACTCCTTCAAAATAAAGTTGATACTTTAGCAAAAAAGAATAACAACAGGAGAGAAGTAAACAATGAAATTGAATGTTAGAAGCCTGAGTTGATCGATAACCCACTATGATAACATGAACTTAAATAAACAAGTTTATAGAACACGTTGCAATAGAATAGACTGGAATAGAATAGACTGGAGGATGGAGTCAAGAGGCCGGCTCCTTATCGTGGGGAATAAAATCGAAAAGAAATTGAAAAATTAATTAATCGTACAGAAAAATAGATTAGCAATCTGCAACACTTTACTGTAAGTTTATTCAGGGACAGGTGCACATAAATACAGTTACATAAATTATCATACATAGCAGCATATGTACATTACCTGGGATAACCCAAGAAGTAAGATCATTCTATATTTATTTAGAGTCAATACATCAATTACTGTATCTCCGCCCATTAAGTGGGTTTTCTCAAATTGTTTTGTCATTTTTTGCTATTTTTTTTTTGTATTTTTCCTGGTATATAAAAAATACTATATAACATGGTTATCAAGTGGGTGGAGTTAAGCACACCAATGGAGAGGCAAGAAATAACGGTGAAGAAGACATGACTCGAAGAAATATGTCTCATTGTCTAACCATGAGAGACATGGAACTATATAAAATAATTGTTATACACTGTTTTTAATAATTGTCCCTATTTATCTATATCAAGTGCTCCAAAATTATAGTAGACATATAATACATACCATACAAATATAATATAGACGTCCAAATGAAAAATAAATGACATTCCGAGGAGCAGTGTTGGGGGGGGGGGAAGGGTAAATAGCACAATGTTGCAGTCTGCCCTCATATTACGTTCTCTGGTCTGCCCACACTAGAAAACCTGTGTCACACAGGGCAGACTGTTGTACAACACTCCTGTAGTCTAGATTTTTTTTTTAGATTTTTGCCACCGAAGTGGCTAGTTTATTGTGCACCCCATATCCATCCTGTGGACGGTAGCACAAGAGAATATGGATACACAAAAGGCCTAGGAGCTAGGCCCCAAAAGGGTTAACAGGTGTATATTTGGATTTATATCCACATATTTACAGTTCACTTATCTATACTTAGCAAATTTAGGAAATTTGCTAAGTATATCTGGTATCTGGTATAGCGCGATTTTCTCCCCCTCCCCCCCCTCTTCATCCCTCAAAAAAAAAAAAATGTTCTTGAGTAAAGTATTCGGCTGCATTTCCCTGGATATCTGGTAAATAAGTTATTGACATATACATTGAAGCACTTTCATTAATAATGAACGAGCTGAAAGAATTTTCACGGCTTAACAGACTGGTGAAAAAAATGGCAATAGCACAATTAGTCGGGGATAAAGGGCAGACATTTTACTAAGTTTAAAAAAATTACCAACTTTATTTATTTATTTATTTATTTTTGAGGGAAGAAATTAACGTACACTAGAGTATTTGTATTCATGGTAAAATCAGTTTAGCGTTGTTTGAGTAGGGAGTCAAACACACGTCTGGCAGTGCCACTACGTCGCGTGTGGCTGCCAAATCCAATGATCAATATACATATTTTTTATTTATTTGTTTGTTGGCCAGTCTTTATAAAACTTTTGTGACTAAAGCTTCCGCTTCACACACGGAGGGCCCGGGTTCGATTCCCGGCGGGTGGAAACATTTCGACACGTTTCCTTACACCTGTTGTCCTGTTCACCTAGCAGCAAATAGGTACCTGGGTATTAGTCGACTGGTTTGGGTCGCATCCTGGGGGACAAGATTAAGGACCCCAATGGAAATAAGTTAGACAGTCATCGATGACGCACTGACTTTCTTGGGTTATCCTGGGTGGCTAACCCTCCGGGGCTAAAAATCCGAACGAAATCTTATTTTATCTTATCTTATCTTATGTACGCTTACTTACCTGGAGTTTACCTGGAGAGAGTTCCGGGGGTCAACGCCCCCGCGGCCCGGTCTGTGACCAGGCCTCCTGGTGGATCAGAGCCTGATCAACCAGGCTGTTGCTGCTGGCTGCACGCAAACCAACGTACGAGCCACAGCCCGGCTGATCAGGAACTGACTTTAGGTGCTTGTCCAGTGCCAGCTTGAAGACTGCCAGGGGTCTGTTGGTAATCCCCCTTATGTGTGCTGGGAGGCAGTTGAACAGTCTCGGGCCCCTGACACTTATTGTATGGTCTCTTAACGTGCTAGTGACACCCCTGCTTTTCATTGGGGGGATGGTGCATCGTCTGCCAAGTCTTTTGCTTTCGTAGTGAGTGATTTTCGTGTGCAAGTTCGGTACTAGTCCCTCTAGGATTTTCCAGGTGTATATAATCATGTATCTCTCCCTCCTGCGTTCCAGGGAATACAGGTTTAGGAACCTCAAGCACTCCCAGTAATTGAGGTGTTTTATCTCCGTTATGCGCACCGTGAAAGTTCTCTGTACTTTTTCTAGGTCGGCAATTTCACCTGCCTTGAAAGGTGCTGTTAGTGTGCAGCAATATTCCAGCCTAGATAGAACAAGTGACCTGAAGAGTGTCATCATGGGCTTGGCCTCCCTAGTTTTGAAGGTTCTCATTATCCATCCTGTCATTTTTCTAGCAGATGCGATTGATACAATGTTATGGTCCTTGAAGGTGAGATCCTCCGACATGATCACTCCCAGGTCTTTGACGTTGGTGTTTCGCTCTATTTTGTCCAGAATTTGTTTTGTACTCTGATGAAGATTTAATTTCCTCATGTTTACCTTATCTGAGTAATTGAAATTTCTCATCGTTGAACTTCATATTGTTTTCTGCAGCCCACTGAAAGATTTGGTTGATGTCCGCCTGGAGCTTTGCAGTGTCTGCAATGGAAGACACTGTCATGCAGATTCGGGTGTCATCTGCAAAGGAAGACACGGTGCTGTGGCTGACATTCTTGTCTATGTCGGATATGAGGATGAGGAACAAGATGGGAGCGAGTACTGTGCCTTGTGGAACAGAGCTTTTCACCGTAGCTGCCTCGGACTTTACTCTGTTGACGACTACTCTCTGTGTTCTGTTAGTGAGGAAATTATAGATCCATCGACCGACTTTTCCTGTTATTCCTTTAGCACGCATTTTGTGCGCTATTACGCCATGGTCACACTTGTCGAAGGCTTTTGCAAAGTCTGTATATATTACATCTGCATTCTTTTTGTCTTCTAGTGCATTTAGGACCTTGTCGTAGTGATCCAATAGTTGAGACAGACAGGAGCGACCTGTTCTAAACCCATGTTGCCCTGGGTTGTGTAACTGATGGGTTTCTAGATGGGTGGTGATCTTGCTTCTTAGGACCCTTTGAAAGATTTTTATGATATGGGATGTTAGTGCTATTGGTCTGTAGTTCTTTGCTGTTGCTTTACTGCCCCCTTTGTGGAGTGGGGCTATGTCTGTTGTTTTTAGTAACTGTGGGACAACCCCAGTGTCCATGCTCCCTCTCCATAGGATGGAAAAGGCTCGTGATAGGGGCTTCTTGCAGTTCTTGATGAACACAGAGTTCCATGAGTCTGGCCCTGGAGCAGAGTGCATGGGCATGTCATTTATCGCCTGTTCGAAGTCATTTGGCGTCAGGATAACATCGGATAGGCTTGTGTTAATCAAATTTTGTGGCTCTCTCATAAAAAATTAATTTTGATCTTCGAATCTCAGTCTGGTTAGCGGCTTGCTAAAAACTGAGTCATATTGGGACTTGAGTAGCTCACTCATTTCCTTGCTGTCATCTGTGTAGGACCCATCTTGTTTAAGTAGGGGCCCAATACTGGACGTTGTTCTCGATTTTGATTTGGCATAGGAGAAGAAATACTTCGGGTTTCTTTCGATTTCATTTATGGCTTTTAGTTCTTCCCGCGATTCCTGTCTCCTAAAGGATTCTTTTAGCTTAAGTTCGATGCTTGCTATTTCTCTGACCAGTGTCTCCCTACGCATTTCAGATATATTGACCTCTTTTAGCCGCTCTGTTATTCTTTTCCGTCGCCTGTAAAGGGAGCGCCTGTCTTTCTATTTTACATCTACTCCTCCTTTTTCTTAGAGGAATAAGCCTTGTGCATACATCGAGTGCCACCGAGTTAATCTGTTCTAGGCATAAGTTGGGGTCTGTGTTGCTTAGTATATCTTCCAGCTTATATCGGTTAGGACTTGGTTTACTTGGTCCCACTTTATGTTTTTGTTATTGAAGTTGAATTTGGTGAATGCTCCCTCGTGACTAGTCTCATTATGTCGGTCTGGGGCTCCACGCATACATGTCTGAACCTCAATTATGTTGTGATCTGAGTATATTGTTTTTGATATGGTGACATTTCTTATCAGATCATCATTGTTAGTGAAGATGAGGTCTAGTGTATTCTCCAGTCTAGTAGGCTCTATTATTTGCTGGCTTAAATTGAATTTTGTGCAGAGATTTAAAAGCTCGTGTGAGTGTGAGTTTTCATCAGAGCTGCCTCCTGGTGTTATTACTGCAACAATATTATTTGCTATATTCCTCCATTTTAGGTGCCTTAAGTTGAAATCCCCCCAGGAGCAAGATGTTGGGTGCAGGAGCTGGAAGATTTTCCAGACAGTGGTCAATTTTTAACAGCTGTTCCTGGAATTGCTGGGATGTTGCATCCGGAGGCTTGTAGACTACCACAATGACTAGGTTTTGGTTCTCGACCTTTACTGCTAAAACTTCCACTACATCATTTGAGGCATTAAGCAGTTCTGTGCAAACAAGTGACTCTGCAATGTACAGGCCAACCCCCCCCCCCCCCCCTTTTGCCTGTTCACTCTGTCACATCTGTATAGGTTGTAACCTGGGATCCATATTTCGTTGTCCAAGTGATCCTTTATATGGGTCTCAGTGAAAGCCGCGAACATTGCCTTTGCCTCTGCAAGCAGTCCACGGATGAAAGGTATTTTGTTGTTTGTTGCTGGCTTTAGACCCTGTATATTTGCAAAGAAGAATGTTATCGGACTGGTGGTATTGTTGGTACTGGGGGGGATTTTTTTTCCGGCATTAGTATCTGTATCTGTTGGTTTGGAGTGGAGGCCATCGACAGTGGTTCCACTCCAGGAATGACTGGATTTGGTGTACGATTTCTGCCATTTCCTGCCAGTTTTTTTTCCTTCCTGGCACTAAAAAACCTCTCCCTCTTGAGTGGCTGTGGCTACCCAGGTTTTCCCATGGCGTGGATGTTTTGTATCTTTTTGTCCCCTTTAGATGGTATGCCTGGCAATTTAAGTTATATCACAGTCTTTCCTGTACTGAAGAGGTACACAGTTCAGGGTGAAAAAGCTTACAGGAAGGGAGTTTGCATTTTCCTGTTGTCATATGGGCATGGCATTTTCTAGGGTGGTCATAGTTGCACGTCCCATCTGTTTTTCCAGATTTCCCATGCCAGCAGATACCAAGTGCATAGTATGTGCACAGGCTTGTTTTCCGTTTGCCTTGGGTTTCTGTGACTGTATTCCCTGTTGGTGCATGTTTCCCTGTCTTACTTCTATCCTCCCTAGCACCAACAATGGAGCTCCCACCAGTTGTTTTTGGTAATATATCCTCACTATTGCTAGTGGAGTCCTCTTGTTTGCTATTTCCTGCGGTATTTCTAGTTTGCAATATTGGTTTTATCTTATCTTTGACTACACTTGTTTCCCTACTATGGCTCCTGTCCCCTATGAGGTCATTTATATGTATTCCTTCCTGCGTATAATTCCCGACTACCTGGACAAAATCTCCAGCTTCACCATTACTGTCTCTCAGGACAGCATCTCCAGCTTCACCATTACTGTCTCCCAGGACAGCACCTCCAGCTTCACCATTACTGTCTCCCAGGATAGCACCTCCAGCTTCACCATTACTGTCTCCCAGGACAGCACTATCAGCCCCACATTTACTGACTACCAGGACTTCATCTCCAGCCTTACAGTTTCTGACTACATGGCCAGTATCAAGGGCAGTACCATTCAGCTCAGACTTTTTATGTTCCCATCTGTTGTAGAAAGCTTCCAGGTTTTCTATGAAAGCAGCTTTGATGTTGTCCTCTTTTAATACCCTTGTGATTTTAGTCCACAGATTTATCTCATTTGGGTATACCCAAAAACACTTCCCTGTTTTAATACTGCTTGTAGCTAGTTCTTGGATATCTGCACAAGGGCGTGACACCAATTTCCACAAAAATGACAATTTACCCATGTGGAAGCCCGTTTGTTTGACTGACCACAGACTACACACAGCTTCATAATGATTTGAATGGTTGATTTACTGCAATTCTACTAGCAACCTCTTGAATATTCTATTAATAACCTCCTTAAATGAAGCTCTAGCTATTTGTATTTCTGTTTCTAACTGTTTTTGTATATTGGACAGCTTACCGTGCACGTTCCTGATTTATATTTAATGTTTGTGTTTATAAGGGCGCCTACAACCCCATCCGTTTACAGTCTGCTTTATTGTCCAACGAAACCGTTTGAAACCAGTCAAGGGTTTGGACCAGTCAAGGGTTTGGACCAGTCAAGGGTTCGGACCAGTCAAGGGTTCGGACCAGTCAAGGGTTCGGACCAGTCAAGGGTTCGGACCAGTCAAGGGTTCGGACCAGTCGATCTGATCTGATCAGTGGGTCACTTATTTAAAACATACTGGTCGGTGATTTGAGCTAACACATGAAGGATCTACTGGAAATTATCTACCCGAGTAATATGTGATTTGATTGATACAAAAGTATAACTTGCGTGTTGAAGAAACCGGTGACTGCTGGCAACTCCTACAATGACGAACGGTCGAGCCTCAATCCTTGTTTATTAATCGCTGTATCTAGCTTTTCTAGTTTTTTCCGTCTCCACCACAATAAATGCTATATTATCACTATAGTTGACTGGTGGAAATTTTGGAGGAAGGACGCTTTTTCTGTAGTAATAATTGCTTCTCGTTGTGTATATTGCGACCGCTGGTAACTACAGGTTATATGAAATTCACAGTATACGTCTGGTATTTCAAGAAAAAAGAAACTAATGAAAGTCACTCCACTCCACTAAGTACCATTATAATACTGGTTAGTTGCTACTACAACACTGTATTCTGCTATTCACTGGTATCACTAGATTATATGCGAGTACACTAGCAGGCCAGGAAGATTATTAAAACAGCTGACCTGTGGTAAGATTCTGGCGACTTCTGGCACCTGCCTCTATAGGCTTATCACTTCATTTACAAATTCACCTGTTTTCAAATGACACTTTAGCCTTTATCATCAATATACTAGGGAGCCACTGTAGTATACACTATACACTATGTATACTCAATGTTATCAGGGAGACTTTCTTTCCTCTGACACGAAAAGTTCAATTATTATTATTTTTTTCACACGGGACACAGGCCTATGATTCCCCTCTGGCAGTAAACTCTGCTAGGTAGTGCACACTAATTCTCCTTTTTTGACTCAGTATATAATGTTTTCCGCCCAAGATTGGTTCCAGGCGCTAGAGGGATGTATCGTATAGGATTGATGACACAAATTAAAGTTCTAGCACGTAAGAACGACCGTGAAAACACCAACTTAAATAACGTGGAGTACAATTTTGCCATCTTCACTGGCCACCTGGCTTGGGAACTTCAACATTGGTATATACATAATCACCCATTAATTCTTTCCACCTGTTAACTCCTCAGGTAGGGCTCCATCCAAAGCACACTCAAGCCTCCATGCTTTTGGTATTAACAATTTCCCTCTTATTGTAAGGTGTGACACTAAGCCTATGCTCTCTGGGTTAATTTATTGGGCATACTGGAATTATGAGACCTTAACAATAGCAAGTCTGTGTCCCAAGTCAGTCCCAGCACATTACTGCATATAGGCACTTCAACTCCAGGGCTATCCATATTTATTGATCCCTCGAAATGGACTAATTACTGTTCCATTCCCTCAGGGGCATCCTTGCACCTTGCATTATTTCATTAACCCCTTCATATATACTCATTAGTTCCTCTTCAGTTGACGTCACACTCAGGAAATTGTCCACATAAGATTATTTACCCAATTACTTCGCTCAGTGGACCACCTGTGCACTTAAGGTGTGCATTTATCGTCGCCTGAAGTAGGAACAATTTATTATTTAACTGTTTATTAATTATATCATTATAAGCAGTCATCAGATCTGGTGTCTTGCTCAGTTCACAGAGCTGGGCCCTTTAACTGTCCATATGCCATCCTATAATTAGTAGGTAATTCTGGACGGTTGAGCTTCCATGGAAGTCGTACCCAGTAATGTCCAGATTCACATTTAACATCCTTCAGGTATTGTTCCTGAGTAAAGGAATCGTCTGGACTTTCCTCATTTATATTAATCCCTATGCTGTCCAGCTCCCACAAATTAGACTGGTTCAACATCATCCTCGATAGAAGAATATTTGTACTGGGTTGACCTTTTATGAGTAAGACACCGCGACTGTATTTACTACTTCCTCTAGTCATTATTACTACGCGATAGTCTGCCATATATTACATGGCCCGTACCAGTGTTGAGGAGAGTGACGCCGCATGGTTTTGGATTTATGCCCTTTATCCTGAATTATTACATCCAACACCGGCAAGGCTACCTCAGCTAGGCCATCATTATTGCCATTAGCTGTAACCTTTACATCAGTCACTGTAGTGCCAGGGTTATTAACATTATCATTACTGTCACCATTATTATAAGAATTACATACAACCCTGCACATAACTGTATGGTGCCTTCCCTTGTTGCATTGATAGCAACTGTTCAATTTGGTATGACAATCCTTTACATTATGATTGTCTAGACATCTGATAAATCTGCCAAATTCTTTCATTCTTTCCACTTTAATATCCCATGAATTATAGGCATTACAATTTTTAGTGAAATGAGTACCCTTGCAGAAGAGTCTCTTTCCTTGCCTGACCTCTTATTAACTGGGTTACCCTTACTGATGTACTTATTCCTCTTACCTTGATGTGAGGAACCACTATTACTGATTCCTGTCACTTGATATGTGCCTATTTAACTCTTAATTATGATTATTACCACTGGGATTATTTTTCCCTTTTGAGACTTAACAGATACTTCAGAGTCATTATGTGTTATATCCTTAGAACTGTTTGACTGACTGGTCTGCAATTGAACAATTAATTCTTGCCGACCTAGTCTGATTTCCTTCAGACCGTACTCTGGAGGTTTTGGCAAACACACCCTTTGCATTAATATGTTGATTAACTGTCTGGCTTACGCCCTTTAATTTATTCAAAGCCTTACTTTTACAAACCATACCCCCGGCCGGGATTGAACCCGCGGTCATAGTCTCAAAACTCCAGCCCGTCGCGTTAGCCACTAGACCAGCTAGCCACAATAAGATTCATCCAACTAGGTATATTTCTACACCATAGGAAGGTTAGCACAGGCACCTCTGTGACCACAAATGCAAGTTTTTACAGACGAATCTCCAGCTAGCGTGACCGTGACGAACTTTAGCTCAAGTCCCTTCAATGCCGTCAACATGACTCAAGAAATCGTAATGACACGATTGCAAACAAACCATACCCCCGGCCGGGATTGAACCCGCGGTCATAGTCTCAAAACTCCAGCCCATCGCGTTAGCCACTAGACCAGCTAGCCACAATAAGATTCATCCAACTAGGTATATTTCTACACCATAGGAAGATTAGCACAGTCATGTTGACGGCAGTGAAGGGACTTGAGATAGAGTTCGTCACGGCCACGCTAGCTGGAGATTCGTCTGTAAAAACTTGCATTTGTGTTCACAGTGGTGCCTGTGCTAACCTTCCTATGGTGTAGAAATATACCTAGTTGGATGAATCTTATTGTGGCTAGCTGGTCTAGTGGCTAACGCGACGGGCTGGAGTTTTGAGACTCTCTGACCGCGGGTTCAATCCCGGCCGGGGGTATGGTTTGTTTGCAATCGTGTCATTACGATTTCTTGAGTCACTTACTTTTACAAGAGTTTTTCTTCCACTTCGTAATGCTGATTAATTAAAACATTCATTTCCATTCCATCTGCACAATTCTCCAGCAGATCTCTTTCACAGTCTTTAAACCACAATTTGTACCACTCAAATCTACTCTCTAAAACATCTAAATATAACTTTAATTCATTAGGGTTCACGGTTTCTTGATTCATTAAAACCAAGCACTTGTATGCCTTCGTCACATGGCCTTTAATAGCCTGTAATGATGCTTTCATTACTCTAAAATCCACAGACTTGTCAGCCACATTAACTCCATCAGATCCAGTCATGGTTAGAGAATTATTAATCACTGATTATACAACTTAAGTAGGCGCCTTATAAGAGTAATTCTTGCACTTTACTCTTGTATAAATCCTAGCCACACATGTGCTAACAATTAATTAGGCTAATTATCATCCACACGATCGATTAAATTTGTGTACCCTATACCCACTTCCTTCAATCAGTCACTTAATTATTAAGTAATTAATTCAATTAATTTTTTCACTGATTGCATCCGGTACAAAGGGCCAGCAGGCAGATATGGAAAATTTTATAGGGGGTTACCTGTATGTACCTCAACATTATATGCATACAAGTAATCTCATTGGGAGACGACAGCCATATTGTTTACCGTAGTCACCCCGTGTAGACATGTGAGAAAACTTAATCACCCCTGGTCCCTCCGGGTGGTCCCTTCGACCCTCGCAATCTTATCCATATCTATCCGAGACCAGTATAAATGGGATAGCACCCACAAGTACGGCGCTACTAATTAATTGTGGACTGTATAGATTATATTAGCTTACCTGAATGAAGGGGGGGGGGGTAGGTTACACATGGATATATCCATCAAGGAAAAACACTTGTACATAATCCCACCACTTACCAGATATTCTCTGGTGGTCACTTGATGTAGCTGGATCACCCATAATCTACCCAATTACAACATACCTAACTGGCCAGTATCAGTCTGCTATAACTAGAAGGGTTACTTAACTGTGGGTGATTGATACTCCTTATTTCCTCCATTCACCATCTCATTTCGATGTCCTGCTACACCGACACGGTTCTTATTCCAGCAGGACGAGGTATTCGTTGGTTTGTCCCGGTTTACAAGTCGTGACTCCATAAAAACTTCACTATCCTTGGGACGGGAACCACGAGGACTAACGTGTTCACTCGGAGCAGGGCGACTTATTTCACTTCACTCTCTTAACTTAGTGTTATTAACACTGATTACATTACAATTCACAAGACGATTTAATGTCTCATAATTATTATACACATTAGAGGTCACTCCACTAAGATCTGAGACCGATGAGTGAAGATTAAATCACTGGTATTTTCCCCTGGACACACTCCATGGTGGTGCACCAGTCACCGCCGGTCCCACCATTATTCACTAATTTTACCACTTATTATAGCAGTGCCGTCAATCACGTTCCCTCACTCTTCACCAGGGGCAGTTACGACACTTCCTATTATGAAGGGAGGCCTATATTAATCTTTAGGCCGCCGTGAATGCCAATTTCCTGGTCCCATGTTTTCACAGCCTCTTAACCCCATTCAAAACACTCCCGCTCCTCCATGCCCTGTCTCGACCTGTCTCCCCACACATCCGCGCAGGCGCAGCGGGAACATTGTTGGTTTTATTCCATTTTCAAATACATTTTTGACCCAAAGCAACACATTAAACACCTATTAGGCACTACAGCTTCGGAAAATTAAAATATTTTCCACAAAATCCAAAAATTTAATCTTTACGACCAGATCAAATGTGGTCTTGAAGACTAGATCTACTTTGGTTTTAACAACCATGCTATGTGTGGTCTAGACACCTATGCCAAGTGTGGTCTTGATGATCAGGTCTAGCTTGGTCTTGACAACTACGTCAGGTGTGGTCTATACGACTAAAAGATCTAGATGTCCCTCAAGGATACCTTAGTAAGTAAGTTTATTCAGGTATACACAAATACAGTTACATAGAATTATCATGCATAGCATATGTGTAGAGAACCTAGGATAACCTAAAAAAAAAGTCAGGCAGAGTGACTTCCATTATCTACTTCACTACTCACTAGTCTGGACTGTAGACGTGTACGTTCTGTATGAGGTCCTTGATGTGTTCGCCTGGGCGAGCCTCCATCTCCTCCAACACCAGTGCCACCACCAGTGCTAACACCAGCACTACTTTCACTGGAACAGTGGAACAATGGTCGCTTAGTTTATTAAGTTTAAACATATCGACTATATGAAGGTCATTATAATCGCGAGTTATTTGTAAAAAACTAACTAGTTAATGAAATTTAATTCTGAGGTATGTGTATTACAGGGATTTTTGACCTGCCCTGCACCTTACCACTGTACTTCGAAGAGCAGAGACCATTTGCTGAAGTATTGCATTCATTTATTAAACATTTTTAGGGTCATTTGACAAGTATCTCGGAGGGAACCCGAGCTATTCTACCATAAGCTGCAGGTGAGATGGGTTAGAACTCATTAAGAACCTGTGTTTAAAGTTGCAGCAGTGACTTGCAATAACTTCTCCAGCAAAAAGAATATCCTGGTAAGGGTACTAGTTATCAGCCTATGTAGTACAGTGGTAGAGAGCTCGACTGAAGATCCAAGTGCTGGAGTACCTGGGCCTGAGTCTCGCCATTCCAGTGGAGGACCTCCAAACTGTTTCACGAAATTGCATTCACTCCACTCTTCCGGCTCAGTCGTAGTAGCTCGTATGTAAGATACCTACAGTTGAATCATAATTTTGGACAAAAGCAATCACAGAAAAAGATTTCGTGCTTAAAGACTTTACTGAATTTACTTGAAAATATGCAGTCATTTAATAAATAACGCTCTAGTTACATCATGCCAGACACTAGCTATCCCTTATTAAAGCTGCTGAATCACATTACATACAGGACCCCAGGGAATTCTGGGTTTTTATTCGGAAGGTCACTGGAGTCTCAAAAACAACGCACTTCCAACACACAACCCATAACATAAACATTACAGACCCAGCACAAGCTGCACATGCTTTCAAAGACATATGGGAAAATATTTTTCACCCTCACCCTCCTGACCCAGCTGCACAACAACACACACAAGATATTGAACACTGGATCTCCACACACACACACACACACATCACCTGTCCTGACCTTATTATACAACTATCTTCTTTCACCTCCACTCACCACCTCAATACACCTTTTTCTCAGTAAAATCCTCAGTCTTGCATCTTTCCCCCATCATACCTCGCGCTTCTGGACTTTCTCACCATATTCTCCGCCACCTCCCAGACTCTGTTATCTCCACTCTTATCAGTCAATCAATCAAGTTTATTCTCTATAAGGATTACAATGCGGGGTTTACAGATTTTGGATATTGTGTGGTTTACATGTTTTAAAATACTAATTACAGAGGGGGCCACTAGGACACCTAGCATGGCTAGGCATTTCGGGCAGACTTAGATTAATTCTAAACTTTAAATTATTACAGATTATGGTATTAAGGCTAAGTGACTACATTATAGTTTGTGAGTTTTGCAATGTGAATGCTTTTGTTTTGGCACATTACATAGTGTCTATATTGGAGTATCATAGACAAACTTATGACTTGTTAGGATTCATTAATTTAAGATTAAGATTCGTATTTCTGTGTTTATAGTCAATGGGTGAGTGAAAGTGTGAACCACCAGGTGGTTTACATGTAGTTAGTTGACGGGGTGTATCAGGGAGATAAGATGTTTTCTAACAGTAGCTTTGAAAGTGATGAATGTGTATGCTGTTCTAAAGTCTTCAGGTAGGGTGCTCCAGATTTTAGGCCCTTTGACACATTGAATTTTTGTAAAGGTTTAGTCGGACACGGGGAATGTCATAGAGATGTTTGTGTCTGGTGTTATGTCTGTGGATCCTGTCACAACTATCAAGAAAGCGTTTTAGGTCAAGGCTAATATTGGAATTTAAGGTCCTGTAGATATAGATTGCACAGTAGTAAGTGTGGAAGTTCTGAACAGGGAGTAAGTTTAGATCTATGAAGAGTGGGCGGGGTGTTGCCAGGGATGGGATTTAGTGATTATTCTTACTGTGGCTTTTTGTTGAGTTATTATTGGCTTTAGGTGTGTTGCTGCAGTTGATCCCCAAGCACAAATAGAATAAGATAAATAGATAAATGAGTGAATGGTATAGTGTGAGAAGGGCAGTTTGCGACACATATCGTATCTTGGAGAGGATCCCCACTGTTTTGGATACTTTTTTTGTTATATGTTGGATATGGGTGCTGAAATTTAGGTTGTTGTTGAGGTATACACCTAGGAATTTGCCCTCATTATGTCTGGCAATTAGAGTGTTGTCGATCTTAATGTTAAGTTGCACAACACCTGCTCTGCTACTAAACATAATGTAGTAGGTTTTGTCAGTGTTAAGTGTAAGTTTATTGGCTGTCATCCAAGTCAGAATTTTGAGCAGCTCCTCGTTCACAGTGGTGATGAGGGTGGCAAGATTAGGGTGGGAGATGACGTGTAAGTCATGTTGTCAGCAAAGAGAATGGGTTTCAGGTGTTGGGATACGTTTGGAAGATCATTTATGTAAATGAGGAAGAGCAAGGGACCAAGGACACTTCCCTGCGGAACTCCAGTATCAAGTGGCCATGTTGATGAGGCTGTGTCTTTAATGATGACATACTGATACCTATTAGTAAGGCAGGATTTGAAATATACAAGCTCATGGTCTCTTATACCATAATGATCAAGTTCGTGGAGTAGGATGCCATGGTCTACTCTGCCAAATGCTTTTCTTAGGTCAATAAAAATTCCTAGCGGATATTCCTTATTTTCCAATGCTGTGTAAAGCAGATCTAGCATTTTTACAATTGCATCATTAGTGCTTTTATTTTTCCTGAATTCAAATTGGCAGGGGTTGAGTATGTTTTGTGCCGTTATAAATGAATACAGTCTCCTGTGCACGAGTTTCTCGAAGATTTTGGATAGCAATGGTGAGTTTGATATTGGCCTATAGTTGTTTACATCTGTAGGGTCACCTCCTTCATGTATTGGTGTAACCCTTGCTGTCTTGAGTAGTGTCAGGAAAGTGCTAGTTTCCAGTGACTTGTTAAAAAGTAATGTAATAGCATGCAAAAGGACATGGGCCGCTCGCTTGTACAATAATGGTGGGACATGAGACAGATTCCCTGAGTCATTTTTGAGTGACTTTATAATCGCGGTGACTTCCGTGGGCTCAGTTGGTGCAAGATAGAAGGAATTTAGAAAATTCCCATCTAGGTAGTCCCCGGCATGGGCGTTGGTACGTGGGATTTTACTGGCGAGATTAGATCCTATATTTGAGAAGAAGTCGTTTATCTTGTTAGCTGTATCAGTGGGATGCAGTGGTGTTTCAGTTAGGACAATATTCTTGTTTTTTTTCAGTTTGTGGGTCCCCAGAATCTGGGAAAGTGTTTCCCAGGTCTTTTTTATATATCCTCTTGTGTCAGTGAATCTGCTGTAGTAGTACAGTTGTTTGGCTTTCTTTATTAATTTGGTGAGAACTGATGAATATTGTTTAAGAATATCTTTGTGTATTAAGCCCTGTCTATATTGCTTTTCATATTGGTGTTTCTTATCAGTGGATTTCAGAATGCTGCTGGTTAGCCATGGGCAACCGACCCGTTTATTCGTGATCTGTTTCGTTTTTATAGGACAATGTTTGTTGTATAGTCTAAGTATTTTGTTAAGAAAAATGTCTGTCCAGTCGCCAATACCATTGGCATTGGAGAATTCTGTAGGCCAGTCAACAGTCTCTAGGTCTGCTGTGAAATTCCTTATTGAGGCCTCGTCATGGAGTCTAAATGAAACTTTGTTGTATTCGAGTGGTGGCTTACTAATGTTTGTTAAGAGGAAGGTTGGGTAGTGGTCAGTAGTGCTGTCTGTGATTATCCCTGATTTAAGGGGGGCTAGTATATTGGTCCATATGTGGTCTATTATGGCTGCACTTGTCTCAGTCATCCTGGTTGGTTTAGTTACTGTCGGTATGAGAAGTGTGTTGTCCATATTGTTGATAAAATCAGTTACAATCTGATAGAAGGTGGTGCTTGTTCATTTGTCTGTTTGTTATTAGTGCCTTGAGATTCTTACTGAAGTTTGGGATGTTTGTGTGGGGTATCCGGTAAATGGCACCGACTGTTAGAGGCGTCTTGAGGTTTTTTACAGTAAAATTAGCAAAAATGTATTCCCCATATTCATCACTAAAGCAAGTGGTGCTAATACAAGATAGTTGGTTAGAGTAATAGATTGCAGTACTACCCCCAACTTGGTTTGGACTGCAGTTGTGAATTGCTGTGTATCCTGGTAGACGGTAGATATCAATTGTGTCCTGCTTAAGCCAGGTCTCAGTAAGAATAATGCAGGAGAAGGGTGTCTTTAGTGACTCAAGGAGTGCCAGGAGGTCATCATAGTGTTTGCTTAAGGACCTGATGTTGTAGTTTAGAACTGATAGACTTTGAGCAGTGTTCAGTACAGTGCTGGCTTGTGATGCTGTGCAATAAAGGCAGTTACTTTCCATAAGTTTTGATTGTGTGTTAGATTATGAAGGTTTAGATCAGGGTTAACGTTATCATTCATCTTCTAGGTTTAAATAGTGGTTGTTTATATCCTGTATTATGTGGTGAGTTCTAATACTGATTTCTGTAGTGGTGGGAAGTTTGGACAAGTATATAGCTAGAGCACTTTGGTCATATAGAGTATAGTCACTAATAAACATAATGAAGTTGATATTGTCTGTGTTGTTCTACAATGAGCTAAAGTACAACTAGGTATTAACTAATACTATAAAAATACAAATTACAAATAGCACCAGACTCACTCTTATAATTGCACTAAGGTCTAATATAATGAATTTGGTGTTGTCTAAGTATTGAGCTAGAATGAGCTAAAGTACAACTAGGTATAAACTAATAATATAAGAATACAAGTTAAAATGGTACAAGACTCTCACTTGCAATTGCACTAAGGTCTAATATAAGTTGTTAACAAGAACAAGAGTATAACTAAATTGAAATTGACAAGATAAAGTACACAAATTAATGTTTCAAAAGAATAAAATAGAAAAATAAAAATGGCAATGACTTGGTTATAATATGATAGTAAGATGGTACAAAGTATAATATAAAGGTTGGAGGTGAATATACAAACTTGAAAATTTGGCAACAAAAGGTTAAGAAAAGTATAAAATAATGATTAATGTATAAAAGTAAAATTGACTGGTAGTAAATATGGTGTTTAATAAAATTTTATAAAGTAACAATATTTACAAAAAATATTAATAAAAATAAAATGAAAAAAGGAATGTTTATTTCAAGTACTAAATTTTAAGAACAGTTATTTGGATTTAACATTGCACTGGTAGTTATACTAGAGCTTAATTGGCAGTACAAGATATTTAAGAGTAAGGAACTACTCTAAGATAGTAAATGTGGTATTAAAACAGGTTATAGTAATTAAACAAGTACTCTAAGATAGTAAATGTGGTATTAAAACAAGTTATGGTAATTAAACAAGTAATGGTAATTAAAATAATGCTAAAAATGTTGAGAGTAAATTGTACTGATAGTAAAAAATGGTATTTGATAATTAATTTGGTAAGTAATAGCAATTAATAGTATTTAAAGAAATATGAGGTTGATTACAACCTCAGAGAAAGTATTAATGAAGCAAATATTTAAGCAGTCCTATGACATAGGAGCATTGGTGGCTCTGGTTGTTGTAGAAAAGTACGGAGCTTGGAGGTCGCTGCTGTTGCTGCCGCTACGCCATTCCAACTAAGCGGCAGCGGCAACAGGAACCTTGTCCTCTATTTTTACTTCTACCTGAGGTTCCCAGCAGCCCAGTGATGACCTAATCAAGACCCGCATAACACTAACATGTGTGGATACCCAGAATGATATAAATCAACTGCAGAAATCACCCAAAAGTTCACAAATTACCAACTAATAGGACTCGTACTACCACGTCCTACCCCGCTGCCACTGAAGTGATACTCCACAACATTCACCTATCGCCTATTATTCACCTGAAGCCACAGCCAATGGACAAGGGTCAGAGCAATAAAAGAAGATCCAGTAACCAGCTAAGGACTCCTAACATCAAAGGTGAGAGCAGTAATAGTACGAGGAAAACTTGTGGTACTGCCAGCCAGGACACAACCCTCATCACCCACCGGCACCACCACAACACACGACAGACAACAACAAACATGGCCGCCGTCACAGTCCAAGATAACTCCTTCCCAGTATTTGATGTCAAGAAGATCACCGACCCAGAAATAGCTAAACTCCTTACGATTCAGAACCAAACGATCACCAAACTAACTCAAGAAATGCAGGAACTAAAAGCTAGCAATGCAGATTACCTCAACAAGATCACTGCTCTAGAACATAAACTAGACACTCTGGAACAACAAAGCAACACCCACACCCAGTCCCTAGACACCATCAACACACTAAAAGACCAAGTCACCCTACTTACTACCAACATTACAGAGGAAAGATCAAGAGTGGACCAACAACTTGCCAATGTCATAACCAACTTCCAAGACAATAATGACCAACAGCAGCTATCTGACGCTGTTGTAGTTAACAGCAAACATCTCCCACCCACAGTCACCCAAGAGACCTGCATGGAGACCACCCTGCAGCTTATCAAGGACCACCTTCGCCTTAACATACGTAGTGATGACCTAAAGGATTGTAAACTGATGGGCTACCAAGCAGGTAAAAAAACAGTGCTGTTAAAATTCCAAACTAGCCTACAAAGAAACAACCTACTAAAAACATCTATTTCTATGAAAACTGATGTTTACGTCAATGAGTGCCTTACCAAAATAAGACAAAACCTTCTTTATCGGCTAAGAAAATTACGCTATGCCCAAAAAATCCACCAGTGCTTTGTGAGGGATGGAAAAATCGCAGTTAGGAAACAGCCCACTGGGAAGAGATACTTCATCTCTACAGAACATGACCTTAAACCATTCCTAAGTGAGGCTGGACTAACAGAATCAGAGTAAAGTGCAGATAATACCCACAGTCCACAGTTAGTGTTATATTGTCATAAATTTGTGCCCCCTAAAATTCTAATACCCCAACTACTTTTGATTGTCATTGTTGTATTCAACGACCATACTACCTCATAGTCTTAATTGTGTTTAATATCTACAGAATCTGTCTCCTTTTTTTTACAACTTACCACATCACTGTTCCATCTTATTTTATTATAAACTAGCCATAACTTGTCCTCAATAATTCTACCTCACTTTAAGAAATACTCAATTGCCCAATTTTATTCTAAAATCCCTATTATTGCCCAATTTTGCTTTAAACTATATTGATCAAACTTATTGTAAACTTCTTTTATTGACCATTATATTCTATACTTTTTTAAACTAGTATTTTCAACTACAACTTTTATATTATCCTGTCTACCATCTTACTAGCATATTATAACCAAGTCATTGCCATTTTTATTTTTTTTATTATTATTCTTTTGCTACCTTAACTTGTATATTTTATCTTGTCAATTTAAATCTAGTTATACTCTAATTCTTGCAAACAACTTATATAAGACCTTAGTGCAATTACAATTGAGAGTCTTGTGCCTTTTTTATATTATTAGATTAAACTCAGTTGTACTATAGTCAATACCAAATTCATTATATTAGACCATAGTGCAATTACTAGTGAGAGACTGGTGCTATTTTTAATTTGTATTTTTATATTACTAGTTTATAACTAGTTGTACTTTAGTTCATTCCAGCACAACACATAGACAACATCAACTTCATTATGTGTAGTAGTGACTATACTCTATATGACCAAAATACTCTAGCTATATACTTACCCAAACTTCCCACCGCTACAGATATCAGTACTAGAATTCAACACACAACTCAGGATATAAATAACCATAATTTAAACCTAGAAGATGATTGATCACGTTGACCCTGATCTAAACCTCCATAATCTGACACTAAATCAAAACCTATTGGAAAGTAACTGCCTTTATTACACAGCATCACAAGCCAGCACTATCCTAAACAATGCTAAAAGTCTATCAGTACTTAACTACAACATCAGGTCCTTAAGCAAACACTATGATGACCTCCTGGCACTCCTTGAATCACTAAAGACACCCTTCTCCTGCATTATTCTTACTGAGACCTGGCTTAAGCAGGACACAATAGATATCTACCCTCTACCAGGATACACAGCAATCCACAACTGCAGACCAAACCAAGTTGCGGGTGGTATTGCAATCTATTACTCTAACCAATTATCTTGTATTAGCACCACTTGCTTTAGTGATGAATATGGGGAATACATTTTTGCTAATTTTACTGTAAAAAACCTTAAGACACCTATAACAATCGGTGCCATTTACCGGATACCTCACACAAACATCCCAAATTTCAGTGAGAAATTAAAGTCACTAATAACAAACAGACAAATGAATAAGCACCACCTTCTCTTAGCTGGAGACTTCAACATCAACCTTGGCTTACTAGATGATCAGCCTGTAACTGACAATATGAACAACACACTTCTCATACCAACAATAACTAAACCAACCAGGCTCACTGAGACAAGTGCAACCATAATAGATCACATATGGACCAATATACTAGCCCCCTTAAATCAGGGATAATCACAGATAGCACTACAGACCACTACCCTACCTTCCTCCTGACAAACATTAGTAAACCACCACTTGAATACAAAGTCTCATTTAGACTCCATGACGAGGCCTCAATAAGGAAGTTCACAGCTGACCTAGAGATTGTTGACTGGCCTACAGAATTCTCCAAGGCCAATGGTATTGATGACTGGACAGACATTTTTCTTAACAAATTACTTAGACTATACAACAAAAATTGTCCTATAAAAACGAAACATCACAAACAAACGGCTTGGTTGCCCATGGCTAACCAGCACCATTCTGAAATCCATTGACAAGAAACACCAATATGAAAAGCAATAGAGACAGGGCTTAATACACAAAGATATTCTTAAACACTATTCATCAGTTCTCACCAAAGTAATAAAGAAAGCCAAACAACTATACTACTCCAGTAGATTCACAGACACTAGAGGAGATATAAAAAAGACCTGGAAAACACTCTCTCAGATTCTAGGGACCCATAAACTGAAAAAAAAAACAAGAATATTGTCCTGACTAAACCTAGTGAAACACCACTACATCCCACTGACACAGCTAACAAGATAAACGACTTCTTCTCAACCATAGGATCTAATCTCGCCAATAAAATCCCACATACCAATGCCCATGCCGGGGACTACCTACATGGGAATTTCCCAAATTCCTTCTATTTTGCACCAACTGAGCCCTCGGAAGTCACCGAGATTATAAAGTCACTTAAAAACAACTCAGGGAATCTGTCTAATGTTCCACCATTACTGTACAAGCGAGCGGCCCATATCCTTTCGCATGCTATTTCATTACTTTTTAACAAGTCACTAGAAACTAGCACCTTCCCGAAACTACTCAAGATGGCAAGGGTTACACCAATACATAAAGGTGGTGACCCTACAGACTTAAACAACTATAGGCCAATATCAAACTTACCATTGCTATCCAAAATCTTTGAGAAACTAGGGCACAGGAGACTATATTCATTTATAACAGCACAAAACATACTCAACCCCTGCCAATAAACATACTCAACCCCTGCCAATTTGGATTCAGGAAAAATAAAGGCACTAATGATGCAATCATAAAAATGCTAGATCTGCTTTACACAGCATTGGAAAATAAGGAATATCCACTAGGAATTTTTATTGACCTAAGAAAAGCTTTTGACACAGTAGACCACGACATCCTACTCCACAAACTTGACCATTACGGTATAAGACGCCATGCGCTTGCTTATTTCAAATCTTACCTTACTAATAGGTATCAGTATGTCACCATTAAAGACACAGCATCAACAACACGGCCACTTGATACTGGAGTTCCGCAGGGAAGTGTCCTTGCTCCCCTGCTCTTCCTCATATACATCAATGATCTTCCAAATGTATCCCAACACCTGAAACCCATTCTCTTTGCTGACGACAAGACTTATGTCATCTCTCACCCTAATCTTGCCACCCTCAACACCATTGTTAATGAGGAGCTGATCAAAATATCGACTTGGATGACAGCCAATAAACTTACCCTTAACACTGACAAAACCTACTATATTATGTTTGGTAGCAGAGCAGGAGATGCACAAATTAACATAAAGATCGACAACACTCTAATTACCAGACATAATGAGGGTAAATTCCTAGGCCTATACCTTGACAACAACCTGAATTTCAGCACCCATATCCAACACATAACCAAAAAAGTATCCAAAACGGTTGGGATCCTCTCCAAGATACGATACTACGTGCTGCAAAATGCCCTTCTCACTTTATCCATACCTCACCTATGCTATTTGTGCTTGGGGATCAACTGCAGCAACACACCTAAAGCCAATAATAACCCAACAAAAGGCTGCAGTAAGAATAATCACTAAATCCCATCCCTGGCAACCCCCCCACTCTTCATATCTAAATTTACTCCCTGTTCAGTACATCCACACTTACTACTGTGCAATCTACATCTACAGGACCTTAAACTCCAATATCAACCTTTACCTAAAACGCTTTCTTGATAGTTGTGACAGAACCCATAGGCATAACACCAGACACAAACATCTCTACGACATTCCCCGTGTCCGACTAAACCTTTACAAAAATTCAATGTATGTCAAAGGCCCTAAAATCTGAAACACCCTACCTGAGAACTCTAGAACAGCAGACACATTCATCACCTTCAAAACTACCATTAGAAAACATCTTATCTCCCTGATACACCCCATCAACTAACTACACGGATACCATCTGGTGGTTCACACTTACACTCACTCACCCATTTGACCATAAACAGAAATATTAATCTCAATCTTAAAATAATGAATCCTATGATACTCCAATACTGAAACTATGTACTGTGCCAAAACAAAAGCATTCACATTGCTAAACTCACAAACTAGTATTTAGTCACTTAGCCGTAATACCAACTTACTTCATAATTTGTAATATTTTAAAATAAAGAATTAAACTAAGTCTGCCCGAAATGCCTAGCCATGCTAGGCGTTCTAGTGGTACACTCTGTAATCATTATTTAACTACATGTAAACCACACAACAACCAAATTCTGGAAATTCAACATTGCAATCTTTATAGAGAATAAACTTTGAATTTGAATTTGAATATACGCTATACCTATACGCTGATACGATGCCTTGTTTCTGGCTACTTGCCTTCCCTGTGATTCCCTCTCCAACCCATAATACAGCATTGCAAAACAGACACCAGCAAACTTGCGCATGACGTTCAGGCGACACCTGTACACCTGTCCTTGGTCACCCGAAAACCCGGTCCAGCTCTACCATGGCGTTTGACACAGTCACTCAACACTACTAGCAACTACTGCCAACCAGCGCCATGCGGCTGGGTTTATCCCCGGCTCTTTCCCTCGTTCCCTTATTCCTTCCTCTCCCTCACTTCTCTTCAACTATCCAAATCTCCCTTTCACCCACACGGGTCTGACCTGGGAGTATCCTATCGTACACATCGTCAAGTTATTATTGAACGTCTCACGTGTCTCGGTGTTTATATAGAAGAGACAACACAACAAAACACTATGTAGTAGAAAATAAATGGTTAAATTTCCAAATGTTTTCGTGATTTCTCACATTATTAAGGACCTGTAAAAATAATAGAACTTAAAAGGCTGACCCAGCAAGCTGAGCGAGGGAGTGTAGAAAAGATTTCGTCAGGTACCATTTCAGAACTCATAACTTGCTTTGAATAATAATTGGTTCTAGCCCACTTTCCTTATGTTCTACAGTGTAACTCTCGTGTTACGTCACTTTGCCTTATACTTTTCTCCGCCCTAGTATCCTTTCTCTTACTATCTTTCCCTGGGGATCCTGACATGTCTTTTTTTGGTGTTGAGAGCTGGGATGGTGAGTCAGGTCCATCTCACCATCATGGACTGGTGTTGAGGCGGGAGGCTCTTTCCCTTGTGATTTTTCCAAAAATCTTCACAAATTCATCAGATCCTATTATTTTCTAAGTTTTTTTTTCTTTACCTACCGAAGCCATGATTTCAACTCCCCTGGAATCTGCAAACTGCGAATTTTGACCAGAGTTTCACACATATTACCTAAGTAATAACAGTCATCTATAAAACCGCTGGGTTCATTAGTATTCATTTCTGTCGGTGACATTTGTGGAAGCGAAGACTTTACAGTGTTGGACACTGTAGCCACAAACTTTATTTTCGTGACATCTGTCGCTAAACCATAGTCTATAAGGGTGGTCTGTAGACCCTCAGGCGTTTGGAGAATGCAGACATTCTCAGAATGAATGTCATTGTAAACGACATTTCTCGAGTGGATACCTTGAAGAGTTGTGACCAGGCTGCGCATAATTTACATCAATGTTGATGAATTAAATGATTACTTTTATGCGTATTCATCTAGTGTTATACCTGCATACTCAGTAATTAGGTAACCACCGTCTGCATTAACTCCCACTAACTTCTGAACACCAGCAATATCCTTTATTTTCTGTAGTAACATGACTTCACTAATAAACTCTCTATAAAAGAACACTTATCTTAATTCTTTGACTACAAATTATTTTTAGCCCTCAAGCACTAGGTAGCATGTTCCTTATGCCCCTCTTCCTATCACTTATGTCATGTTGCTCGTCAACCAATCAGCAATTTTTTCGCGTCCAAATGTTTTTATATTAGACAACTAACAAAACTCCTCCAGTTTTTTAACCAGTACTTGAGGATACTTTCTGACATTAAACTTATATTTTATTTCAAGATTTTTTTACATGTTATCTTTTTTCTCCTGTGTTTCTTACCTTCTATTCTTTTCCGACTCGATTTTATCAAATTTATGACCTTCACTTTCTCTATCATTCATTTTTTTTAGATGATCATTATTCACTTCATCTTCTCTTCGCCTTTTACTCAGTCGCGTTCTGCAAACATCCCACTCATTTTCTTTTCTATCTCTCTTACTGTTTTTCGAGGGACTAGCATCTCTCTCCACTTTTTCTCTCTTTCTTTTTCTGTTTTTCAAGGAACTATTCTTACTTTCTTCTCTCTTTCTTTTACGGCTTTTCGAGGGACTACCCTCACTCTCTTCTCTTTTTCTTCTTTTCGAGGGACTACCGTCACTCTCTTCTCTTTTTCTTTTACTACTTTTCGAGGGACTACCCTCATATTCCTCCTTGGAGGACATTTTATCTTACATTTCTTTTTTTACTAATTAATAGTGTTATGAAACAACAAAAGCGTTATCGTTTTCCATGAAATACACTTTATATGACACTCGGTGAACAATGGTTTTCTCTATGACATTAACTTCTGTATAATATTGCTTGAATATAGTGATTCTGGAATTCAGGATTTGATAGATTCCAGCCACACCATGATGCTGGTGGAAGTGTGATGATGATGCGAGTATTAGGGACCCGACTTAACACACTGACGTGTTCCCGGAAAACATCATGAAGTCAACTGTTTAATTCTGTGAATCTATTTTCCTATATGAAACAGTGTTAAATATATTAATGCTCTTCTGAGCCGTGATATCCCAAAACTAATTGATGTTAAGTAAGTTTATTCAGGTATACACAAATACAGTTACATAGAATTATCATACATAACAGCATATGTGTAGATTATTCGCCAACGAATTATTAAAGTATCCATGTTAATTAAAGAAAGAAAGAGAGAAAAGGAGAGAGATAAAGGGAAGTAGTGAAGGAGGGAGATAGTTGTATGTGAAGGATGAAAGCAGTCAACCACCCACAGTCTTGCACCATTTGCCACCAGGTGAGGTGAGTCCTGGTCACTCTTCTGCGCTCCCAAACACGCAGCTCACCTCCCGGCCCACCCAACCAACCTTCGATATCATCTTCCGCTATAGACTTTCTAAAGTACTGCTAAACAAACAACTGGAAACGGAAGAAAAGTAGCAAGGGTTACAAAGGTAGATGGAATGGAAAACTCTCATAGGTAAGAAGGCGGGGTATCCATCACCTAACTCCCCTCCTCAAGGTTCATACACTAAACACTGTCAATTAAACATCTACGTGACGACATCCGACTCCAAAACCCACCTAATACTCTACCCAAGCATTAAGATTTTTTACTTGTCTAATGTATCATTAAATTCTTTCTAAATTTTATTATGAATGAATCCAATTTATATAAACCAAAAGAAATATTCATATTATTTTCAAAATTGCTTTACATGAAACATGATTCAATTATATTCCTCTCAACCATGGACTTGCTTGATACAACTTTCTCAACTTTTTGAAAATCAATTGGATGATTAAAATCTCTCACATGAATAAACAGAGCACTAGAATTTTGTCCAGTTCTAATGCTATATTTATGTTGTTTTAATCTTAGTTCGAGACTTTTTCCAGTTTGACCGTAATAAACTTTATCGCAAATTTTACAAGGAATCTTATAGACACATCCATCAGCATTTTGGGGGAAATTCTTTATCAAAAGTTGTTTTACTGTATCAAGATTTTTAAATATAACTTTGATATTAACATCCTTAAGAAGAGAAGGCATATCAACCAAGTTTTCATGGTAAGGGAGAACCAATATATTTTTAATTGAATAAGGTTCATTGTCCCTTTTTGGATTGTAAAAAGTATTTCTAGCAATTTTAAAAGATTTATCAATTACGATTCTTGGGTATTTTAGATCATTAGCTATTTCATAAATTTAGGATATTTCTTTATCTATGAACTCTGGACTACAAATACGCAAAGCTCTCAAAAACATTGATGAGAATACCGACAGTTTAACTCTATCTTGATGTGAAGAATGACAGTGTACATGGGAACAGTTATTTGTAGGTTTTCCGTAAATTTTAAGTTTAAAATCATTGTTACCCTTAATAATTAAAGCATCTAGAAAAGGCAATGAGTTATTTACTTCGAACTTAGCAGTAAGGTTTATAGAATGGGCTAAGTTATTTAATTTAACAAGGAAATGGTTTATATCTAAATTCTTAGGCATAAGACACAAAATATCATCAACATATCTAAACCATTTAGCTCTATTACGAAGGATTGTGTTAAACAATCTTGTTTCAAAAAATTCCATGTATGAATTACTAAGAACAGGTGAAAGAGGATTTCCCATTGCCATACCAAACTTCTGAGTATAAAACTCTCCATTAAATACAAATTTTGCATCAACAATACAAAGTTTAACAAGTTTAATGACAGTAGAAACTGGCAATGGTAAATCGTAATTAACAAGTTCTTCAAATAAGAAACTTAATGAATCATCAACCGGAACTTTTGTAAACAAGGAAGTAACATCAAAACTAACCATGTTGAAATCATTTAAGTCAGACAAGGTGCTTAATTTATATACTAAATCTATGTTGTTTTTAACATTAAAGTTAGATTTTTTTCCAACAATAGGGCTCAAAATATCAACAAACCATTTAGATAATTTATAAGAAACTGGACCTATGGAGCTAATAATTGGTCTAACTGGATGACCTGGTTTGTGCATTTTTATTAATCCATACATATAGGATAAAGATGGATTAGTGGATGCAGTTTTTTTAATTAATTCATCTTTGCCTATATGGATTAATATAAATGCACAAACCAGGTTAGGTTAGGTTAGTTTAAGTTAGGTTAGTTTAAGTTAGGTTAGGTAAGGTTTCTAAGTTAGCTTTGGTGCAGAATTCTAAATCCTTATATCAGTGTCAGTTAAAACAAAAAATTTAATTCTGAAATTCTGTGCTACTTTTCATGTCTGGGATCTGGTACCTTGCCTGTCTGCCAGGTACTTGTATCACATCTATCCTCTAAACTGAGCCTCGGCGTTCACGTACCTCATAAGTACGGCGTACGTGATTATTTCAACCGCGTAGGTCACGATATCCATGACAAGTTTAACTTGGTATAGTCCCATTTTGTCTTTTCTTTCGTACCGATGGCAATTATAATACTTTGTATACACTAAAACTTACCTTTTGTTTTAATACTGTTTATGACAAAATGTGTCACACACAGGAAATATAAATTAAGAGACAGTGAACACTGCCATCTCAAGGTTCTTTAAAATCCCTCGCAACTCCTGCAGGTGAACAAGACTTTTAACCCAATGTTTTGTAAAATTACTGAACTGTGCGACTTACTTGTTGATAGAAGCAAACGATGGGAGCCACAACCCAGGTGCACACTCACCACCCTTACTAAACCTGCCTCGCCAGGCATCTCTTTATAAATTTGTACCTGAAGCTAGCGGGCGGGCCTTCACCAGTGTTACCATGCTACCTTCACCAGTGTTACCATGCTACCTTCACCAGTGTTATCATGTTACCTTCACCAGTGTTACCATGTTACCTTCACCAGTGTTACCATGTTACCTTCACCAGTGTTATGTTACCTTCACCAGTGTTACCATGTTACCTTCAGCAGTGTTACCATGTTACCTTCACCAGTGTTACCATGTTACCTTCACCAGTGTTACCATGTTACCTTCACCAGTGTTATCATGTTACCTTCACCAGTGTTACCACGTTACTTTCACCAGTGTTACCATGTTACCTTCACCAGTGTTATCATGTTACCTTCACCAGTGTTATCATGTTACCTTCACCAGTGTTATCATGTTACCTTCACCAGTGTTACCATGTTACCTTCACCAGTGTTACCATGTTACCTTCACCAGTGTTACCATGTTACCATCACCAGTGTTACCATGTTACCTTCACCAGTGTTACCACGTTACCTTCACCAGTGTTACCACGTTACCTTCACCAGTGTTACCACGTTACCTTCACCAGTGTTACCATGTTACCTTCACCAGTGTTACCATGTTACCTTCACCAGTGTTACCATGTTACCTTCACCAGTGTTACCATGTTACCTTCACCAGTGTTACCATGTTACCTTCACCAGTGCTACCATGTTACCTTCACCAGTTACCATGTTACTTTCACCAATGTTACCATGGTACCTTCACTAATGTTACCATGTTACCTTCAGTGTTACCATGTTACCTTCAGTGTTACCATGTTACCTTCACCAGTGTTACCATGTTACCTTCACCAGTGTTACCATGTTACCTTCAGTGTTACCATGTTACCTTCACCAGTGTTACCATGTTACCTTCACCAGTGTTACCATGTTACCTTCACCAGTGTTACATGTTACCTTCACCAGTGTTACCACTTTACCTTCACCAGTGTTACCACGTTACCTTCACCAGTGTTACCACGTTACCTTCACCAATGTTACCATGTTACCTTCACCAGTGTTACCACGTTACCTTCACCAGTGTTACCATGTTACCTTCACCAGTGTTACTATGTTACCTTCACCAGTGTTATCATGTTACCTTCACCAGTGTTACCATGTTACTTTCACCAATGTTACCATTGTACCTTCACTAGTGTTACCATGCTACCTTCAGTGTTACCATGTTACCTTCACCAGTGTTACCATGTTACCTTCACCAGTGTTACCATGTTACCTTAACCAGTGTTACCATGTTACCTTCACCAGTGTTACCATGTTACCTTCACCAGTGTTACCATGTTACCTTCACCAGTGTTACCATGTTACCTTCACCAGTGTTACCATGTTACCTTCACCAGTTACCATGTTACTTTCACCAATGTTATCATTGTACCTTCACTAGTGTTACCATGCTACCTTCAGTGTTACCATGTTACCTTCACCAGTGTTACCATGTTACCTTCACCAGTGTTACCATGTTACCTTCACCAGTGTTACCATGTTACCTTCACCAGTGTTACCACGTTACCTTCACCAGTGTTACCATGGTACCTTCAGTGTTACCACGTTACCTTCACCAGTGTTACCATGTTACCTTCACCAGTGTTACCATATTACCTTCACCAGTGTTACCACGTTACCTTCACCAGTGTTACCACGTTACCTTCACCGGTGTTACCATGTTACCTTCACCAGTGTTACCATGTTACCTTCACCAGTGTTACCATGTTACCTTCACCAGTGTTACCATGTTACCTTGACCAGTGTTACCATGTTACCTTGACCAGTGTTACCATGTTACCTTCACCAGTGTTACCATGTTACCTTCACCAGTGTTACCACGTTACCTTCACCAGTGTTACCATGGTACCTTCAGTGTTACCATGTTACCTTCACCAGTGTTACCATGTTACCCTCACCAGTGTTACCATGTTACCTTCACCAGTGTTATCATGTTACCTTCACCAGTGTTACCATGTTACCTTCACCAGTGCTACCATGTTACCTTCACCAGTGTTACCATGTTACCTTCACCAGTGTTACCATGTTACCTTCACCAGTGTTACCATGTTACCTTCACCAGTGTTACCATGTTACCTTCATTGCCCTGGAAATAAGTGACTCTTTTTAGGGTTATTCTAGATAATTTACACATATATTACCATGTATGATAATTAGAGAAACTGTATTTGTGTGTTCCCGTTACAGTGTTACCTTCATCTTGAGAGGTGTTGCAAAACATTGGTACCTACACCCGTTGCAATGTTACTTGCATTTGTTCCAGTACAGTATTACATATATTTGTTTTAGTTTCTTGGGTTGTCTGAGTACTAAATACGGTTATGAATACGCAGTTCTTATCATTAACGACCGAGAATGTGCTAGCGAGACTGGAACTTGGTTATCCTTCACGTTAAGATAATGAGAGATTTCTTCACCCGATTTGTTAGGTAAGACACATATGCAACAGTTAGGTATCTTTATTTCGAAACGTTTCGCCTACACAGTAGGCTTCAGTCGAGTACAGAAAAGTTGATAGAAGCAGAAGAGACTTGAAGACGATGTAATCAGTCCATCACCCTTAAAGTTTTGAGGTGGTCAGTCCCCCAGTCTGGAGAAGAGTACTGTTCCATAGTCTGAAACAATATGGAGTTGAAGTGACAGGATGGAGCCTTATATAGCGCCAGGAGGTGAGATGTAGGCCACTAGTAGAGGTAAGAATGTTGTCGTTGGAAGGTCAGGTCCCTCTCAAATCCAGCCATTCTCACTAGTAGAAGTTGTCCAAGTTGATTTCAGGTCTGTACCAAGATACCCTTGTGTTGCAGTGTCTGACAGAGTAAACATTAAAATAAAGATACCTAACTGTTCCATATGTGTCTTACCTAATAACCTGTCGGTATTTTATACCATTTTAATGTTCACCCGATTTAAGGAGTACATTCCAAGAGCGCTGAGGCACTTCCAAAGCACTGAGGCCCTTCCAGAGCACTGAGGCCCTTCCAGAGCACTGAGGCCCTTCCAGAGCACTGAGGCCCTTCCAGAGCACTGAGGCCTTTCCAGAGCACTGAGGCCTTTCCAGAGCACTGAGGCCCTTCCAGAGCACTGAGGCCCTTCCAGAGCACTGAGGCCCTTCCAGAGCACTGAGGCCCTTCCAGAGCACTGAGGCCCTTCCAGAGCACTGAGGCCCTTCCAGAGCACTGAGGCCTTTCCTGAGCACTGAGGTCTTTCCAGAGCACTGAGGCACTTCCAGAGCACTGAGGCCCTTCCAGAGCACTGAGGCACTTCCAGAGCACTGAGGCACTTCCAGAGCACTGAGGCCCTTCCAGAGCACTGAAGCACTTCCAAAGCACTGAGGCCCTTCCAGAACACTGAGACACTTCCAGCAGTATATTTATTTTACAGAATGTGGCCAGTAAATGAGTTCTGTGGTTTTTTTTTTTACCTAGCTGGAATGTGTCACCTGCCTTGAAGAAAGATGTAGAGAAAGAACATTCTGAATGTGAGAGGACAAGTGCTTGGATGAACACCATCAGTGGAGTGACTTGTCTCGTTATGGAAGTTTCTCGGGCCTTGTCTTGTGTAAAGAGTTTCATGTGGATTGTCTTATTTCAAGAGTTACAAGTTACAAAATAAAATCAGCGGTCTTGATGTTTTAGAGCAATGTTGACTTAGGTTGTTTAGATTGTGTTTTTGTACATAACCAGCAAGTTGCCTTTTTAGCACTTTATCAAAGACATGATGTATGATATTAGTATCATAGCTCTGCTGTCTTATTTGTAAAATGGGGCGGGGCTGTCTGCACTTTTCAAGACCTTTGAAATTTCGCCAGAATCTTGGGGCTTTCTCTAATGCTAAATATGGATTCATGATGAACATCACAATGGTATACAATACCGACAGGTTGGTAGGTAAGACACATAGGCAACATTTAGGCAACTTTATTCTGAAACGTTTCGCCTTCACAGTAGGCTTCTTCACTCACTTACAGAAAGTAGGCAGGAGCAGTAGAGATGTGAAGACGATGTAATCAGTCCATCACCCTTAAAGTCGTAGATTTGAGGTTGTCAGTCCATCAGCCTGGAGAAGTTCTGTTCCAAAGTCTGGAACTAACTGAAGGGTGATGGACTGATTACATCGCCTTCACATCTCTACTGCTCCTGCCTACTTTCTGTACTCGACTGAAGAAGCCTACTGTGTAAGCGAAACGCTTCGGAATAAAGTTGCCTAAATGTTGCCTGTGTCTTACCCACCAACCATGGATTCCTGAAATTGTTTCGATATACAACTCGTGTCATGGTAGTCACATATATGTACTTTCTCTTGTTGACTCTGTAATCTTGTCAATTCAACTTTTCCAGTAATTGGTTCATGTTCACAACTTGTAACTGTTTCACAGGAAGAATCTGACAGTTTCCTGTACATTTTGCCGTAACCGGTTCCCCGGCTGTAGCAGTTAAAATGGCCAGACTCTATTATATTTGAGATATTATTGTCTCCGTCTAGTTTCTTCTTGTTTGTGAAGATGAAATCTAGTATAATATAATTTTTATTAGGCTCCGTTTTCTATTGGTTCAAAGTAACTTTGCAACGGACCCCTGTGTAAATAAGTCACTTCACATACATGTTACTATGTATGATAATTTGTGTAACTGTATTTGTGTACCTGTACTTAAATAAACTTATGGTATGGGCTGAAAATTTGCATTTTATGAATCTAACAATTCAGCGGAGTGACGAAATTAATTCTCTGGAGGACTGGAATTACACAATCAATGCATCAGCAACGGGACGACAAACTGAATCCTGGGAAGGTCGGTGAGCTGAGACGGTCTACAACTCTTTCACACGTTTTTATGGAGAAATTCCTTTCTGATCATAGTTTAGTTAATTTAGATTATCATACATGACTTTTCCAATAGTCCTTCTGTTCACATTTTACATTGTTATATCTAAATAAAATTACTTGGCAATTGTCAACAAAGAAACTCTTCCACTAATCCGATCATTAAATATAGTTATCTAGGATGAAGAATGAGGCATTTGTGCAATATTTAGGAATCTTTATCGAGGAAACGTTTCGCCAGCCAGTGGCTTCTTCAGTCCAATGCAGAGAAAAGCAGTGAAGAGAATGAGACAATCAGTTCCTCAGCCTGGGAAAAGTACAGTACGTATTTCTCATTCTTCAACTTGTCGGTTTTCTAACCCATTACACCACATAGTTATCCAGGAACTTAGAATACTTATGACATACGATCATCGATGAAATTTTCTGATCATTTCCGATCCCTGAGAAAGTCCTCTTGTTGGTTCCTTCTTTGCCACCATTTATTTTTTTCTCATTCACTGATCCAAACCTGAGGTTTCTCTCCCATACAATATTTAAATTTACTTAATGTAATACTATATATGGTGCGTAATCTCTGTTGAAAAATATAATTTGCCAGTATTCAAATAAATTAACAGAAAATTTTAATGCGAAATTGAAGAGGAATTCAGGAAGTGAGGCTGAGAGAAGGAGGAAGAGGAGGAAGATGAAAGACATGAAGCAGAAGTAAATTGATGATGAAATTAAGCAATAACGGAACAGAAGAGGGCAACATAACGGAAAAAAAATTAGTAAAGAAATACACAAGATATAGAAACGGAATTTCGTAAAATATAAAATGAAATGCAAAGTAACAGTAACAGGCAACATATTTGATGTTAGTGGAAAAAACAGTGCGCATGTTTTGAGAGTTTTTAATGACTGTTATTGTATAAGTAATGTTGTGATGACCTCACATGAGCTACTCAAGGTTATATACACCGAGTGTATGTCTTTAAGTGTATATACACTGAGAGCTTACTTTATGATAATCAATATTTTAGGATTAAAGTAATGTTGACTGGTGGTGAACAGGTTGCATGCAACATTAATGATCCTTTGTGGAGTTAATCGACACGACCTCAGCAACACGTCTGTTGTGGCGGTCTCAGCAAGACACCTGTTGTAGCTGCTTCAGCATGACACTTGTTGTAGCGGTTTCAGCAATACACCTGTTGTAGCGGCCTCAGCAGCACAACTCTTGCGAAGGCCTCGCTAGGTGACTTCAGCAACATTCCTGCCAGGCTGACGGTGCTGTGATGGGAGGAGGTAAGTCGTGATACTAGTACGAGGCTAGAACGAGCTGTGTTTTTGGCTCATTTGAGGCAGAGAACTGCCAAGCCAAGAGAGATGGGGAAAAGATTCGGGATTTTTTCTTAGGAATAGAATACTCGGATGAATGGTAACTAGAATGTAGACTAGAAGGCTATCTCCTAGAAGGTGCTTGGAAAATGCTCCGGTTATTTGAGGATGTGTGAGAGATTCTACTACCTGTTAGATCCAACGACCACGAGATCCAAGACTTTAGCTGGTCCTATCCCAGATCCCAAGACCAGGTGCCACATAAAAGGCGAACTTTAGTAGGAAGCGGCAGAAAATTCTTTCCAGGGGCAGGGGTAGGAGGAGGGTTACCCTGGAGCGAGCAGTATACTCCTTCTCCACAATCTTAGTCTCCTAAAGGCTTCTATCCCAGTGGCAAACCTTCAATATGCAGGGGCACCCTGTCAATACTAGGTAACTACAGGTGACCACTAGGGGTAGTTGGAGAGTCAGTGGTTACCTGAGCAGATCATAACCTTAGTGCCCGAATACAAATTAAGACGATCTTCCTAGGGAAGCTGAGGACTCAGTCCTACTGATGGGAGCCCACAACAGTTAGGGTCTTGCAGCCAGGTGTATACACATGCCTACTAGCCTAAGCAAATCGACTTTTTCTCTCGTAGGAAATGTGTAAAATTCGCATTATCTCTTGTACTTCTAACACGTCTATTCATTAACATTGTTGGAGCTCCTCAGTTGCAGCACATTCACTCCTGCACAGGTGTGGGTAAACTCAAATTATAAGAAAATTGCCACACAGGAGTGAGGAATTTTTCACTTATTCTTCTATTGACAAAAGTTTTGTCAGAAAAATCTTGCTTCAGTTTCCTCCATCCACGTGTATAAAGAGGTCTTGTTGGTTGAATGCAATCTTCAACAAGTTGGAACTCCCAAAAACACCTTTCACACTTCTTTATCTGTCCAACTATAATCAAATCCCTGTGAGGAGCCATATGTCCTGTTCTATATCTCATGGTCCTGTAAACAGTGGATCCCAGTACCTTGACACAAGTTCAAGCAACTGGTGTGTAAACATAAGAGGCTGCACAGGCCTCGTCTTGACCAAACGTTTTAATCTCGGAGAAGTGATAGATGTTAGGCTGCAAGATCTCCACCATAACAAGTGGGCATATTTCCCTTCCTTATTTCTGGTTATGTCTATAGTAGCGTTCGCCAGCTACGGAACAGTTAAAAAAGATAAAACTCCCTGGCATTTATTTTGTCCGCAAATGTAAGATTACCAAAGCCTTGTCTTGCATGGAGATAACATGACCAACAATACCCAGGAGGAAAACTGCTACTGCATCCATGGCCACACTACAAATATAATCCGAACTTAGTGTGTTAGCTAATGCGTTACCAACCAAATGAGATGGAAAGAAGGAGTATGTGGCTGAGTGAGTGCCAGGGCCAGTATTAAGAAATAATTACCCAGCAAACGACGGATCCAGCTCATGATCTTTTCCGGGTAGGTACCGTCAGGAGGGAGTAGGGCGTGAGGAAATTTGCTGAGGGTCTAAGAGTTGGCAAAGTTACTTCGTTCAATTCTGACCAAAACAATGAATATATTTCGGCATGAACTGTCACCACTTAGATTATCACTGAGCGCCATGGTCACCACTGACATCACCACTGAGAGCCAGCGTCACCACTGACATCATCCCTGCTGATGCTCCCACAAACAATTGCTACTCGACAGTGGGGATGTTTAAGAAAGCAACCGCTCCACTGGTCCCATTCGTATAATAATGAACGAATATGGACTGAACGAAACTGCAGGAGTCGTATGGAAGACTTAGACATTTTAAAACCATTTACATCACAGGAATCATGTCCTCCTAACGACTCCTGGATCAGCAAGAAATCTTCAGCAGTAATTTCATCATCAGATGGAAAGATAGCCATTGTATTTCAGTCATCACATTGGAGTTATCACAGTAGAGTTATCACAATGTAGTCATTATGTTACGGTTAATACATTACAGTAATGACATCACATATATAACAGTTATCACATTACAGGCCTTACATTACATTACAGCAAAGACATTGATCATCACCTTAGTCATCACATCACAGACATGACATTAGAAGCATCTTTCTACAGATATAGTCATCACATCATGGCAATCATATTAGTCATCACGTTACAGCCATCACATTACAGTCATCACATTACAGTCATCACAGCAGTGTAGTTTCCAGGAGTCTCAAGAACATCCAACAAAATATTCCCGTCCCTCGGTCAGCAGATTTTAAGAATCCTGAAGTACCTCCATCACTGAAATGAAGTGACTTACCGCGTTCTCTGTCAGGTGAGCATCCCGGGGGGATCAGGGAACAGTTCCCAGAAGATAAGGACGCCCAATCCAAATCCCTATAGAGGGGGTCCCGCGCCCCTATGGAAAATCCTGTGCACCTGAAGAGAATCAAGCAGCTGTGCGAAGGTTCTTGCACCTCTACAAGAGTGCTTTGCACACACAGGGATTGAGTCTGGCATCCATAAAGAGAAGGGTTCCATACCCCTGAGGGGTCATGTAGCCCTAAAGAGAAGGGTCACAAAGATGAGAAGTGTCACTCCGCTGACCAGATATGAGGCTACAGGAACCAATTGTGTGGCTCCAGACACCGCGTGTATGTGACCAAGTGTGGCTACAAGCACCAGCCAGGGATATAGCTCCAGAGACCAGTGTGTGACTTCAGAGACCAAAACTATGACCTCAGGAGCCAGGTGCGTAGCTACAGAGATCAGGTACATAAAGAAAGCCAGGCGTGGCTATGACTCAGTACGTGAGCTACACTCGCTCCTCAAACAAGTAAGTCACAACACGATGATCTCTGTTTCAAAGCTTCCAGAGACACTGTGTCGAGAGGATCTCACGGTGCCTCTTGTTACGCTAGATAGTGTAATAAGACACCCGATGGTTTATATAGTAATTCCGGGTCTGTCTCGTCCAGGAGGTCGAGAAACCTTAGGGAGGATTCTGGCAGTAAACAATTATACAGTGAGCATCAACTTGTAACGATAGACATATTGTCTCAATGAAGGTCGTGCAGAACCTATAATTCCGTCAGATATTGAGGCAAAGTGAACAGCTATCACAGGAGGAAGTGGCTTAAAGTAGGTATTAATAAAGGGGATATTAATAAGGTCTTGAGGATATCTCTCCAAGAGAGAACCCGCAGTAATGGATTTAAATTAGATAAGTTTAGATTTAGAAAGGACACAGGAAAGTATTGGTTTGGAAATAGGGTAGTTGATGAGTGGAACAGTCTACCTGGTTGGGTTATTGAGGCTAGGACTTTGGGTAGTTTCAAATTTAGGTTGGATGGGTGCATGAGTGGGAGGGGTTGGATTTGAGTGGGACTTGCACATCAGAGCTTATTTCTTGGGTAGCATTGAAAATTAGGTTGGTCAAATGTTTTGTTAGTGGGATGAATTGTAAAGGACCTGCCTAGTATGGGCCAACAGGCCTGCTGCAGTGTTCCTCCTTTCTTATGTTCTTAACACATCTCCTGGGAACAACAGCACTTAAAGCAGTATAAGACGCGAAATGCAAGCCTTCACCTCGGACAAAAATGAAGGTTTCACTGCAGTACGTATCATTATACTCGCTCGTCGGCGCCCTTACCCAGTCACCAGTACTGATGGCTACTGACATACCTTAAGAAGATCCCATGTGAAATAATTAAACATTACAGTAAGTAAAATTGATTCTGGGACAGAGGAAGTGATGTTAAGTTAACTTCGCAGTGTTGGGAAAGCTGACGATGATGATGGTGGCGGCGGTGCTGCTGACGGTGGTGGAGGTGCGGGGCCCATATGTTCACGACGTGAACAATAAAATCTACATGAAAGGCTTAGGAATGTGAGTAGTTCCTCAGTCTACTGGTCTCTTGAGTCATGTTCTGGTTTCTTGTGTCATATCATGTTTTGTTTTTATTGTAATGATCTGATTTACATCCTTGTCTTTCGAGTCATGTCCTGGTCTCATGTTATTTCCTCGTTTCTTTAACTACAGTGTCATGTACTAGTTTGAGGAAATGACAAGTGTGCTAACACTGAAAACATTTATTAGGCAAAATTTAGGTACTGGAACTTAGTTCAGTCTTCCACCAACATCACTACCACCACCACTACTAGCATCATCACCAGCACCATCACCACGACCACCACCACCAACACCACCACCACTACCACCACCAATATCACTACCACCACCACCAATATCACTACCGCCAACATCAATACCACCACCACCACGAACACCACCACCACGAACACCACTATCACCATCACCAACACATAAGATTCCAAGCTAATAAAAATCAATGCTGAATTATTATTAAATTTGCTACAAGCAACATGACTGAGTAGGCAGCTACCTCTATACTATAATTAAGTACTTACTAATTAATTTATTTATTCGTTTATTTATTTGTGTATTTAAATATTTTGCTCCGTTTATTACTTCATATTTCGCTGTTTTGTCAACCATTTTTTAAACGTTCTCTTTTCCCTTTTTTACCTCTTAAATCCCACTAAAGTTTGACTCATTACTTGCAGTCGGGATCCCGGGTATCGTCAGTTGTACGGAGGTGGAGGAGCCGGTGACGATGTTAAGATCAAATATGATATTAATTCTGGCGACGGTGACGTCTTCGAAGGTTTCGGCAGCGATGGTCTGTTTGGTTAAGAATAAAATAGATATTAATGATTGACTGAGAGAGTTAATGAACTGTCATATATATACATATATATATATATATATATATATATATACATTAATATATATATATATATATATATATAATATATATATATAATATATATATATATATATATATATATATATATATATTATATATATGTCGTGCCGAATATGTAAAACTGGTCAATTAGCAAGAACTTGTTTAAAATTAAGTCCTTTCTAAAATTTTCTCTTATACGTTTAAAGATATATTTTTTTCATTAATGTTAATGAAAAAAAATTTAATTTTGCACCAAAAGAATCTTAGAAAACTTACCTAACCTTATTATAACAAGAACAATTTATTTTAGCCTAACCCAACTATATATATTTTAGATTTGTTTACAGTAATTTAATACTAAACAAACACAACGAAATATATATTTTTTCGTTAGGTTTAGAATGATTTTGGAGAAATTATTGCATACACAAATTTTCGCTTGTCCTATATGGCAATATGAGCGTTGCTATTTAAGCCAAGATCGCAAGTTCTGCCTATTCGGCACGACATATAGACATATATATATATATATATATATATATATATATATATATATATATATATATATATATATATATATATATATATATATATATATATATTTACTCCCCCGTCACTGTAGTTCAGTCTTGTCCTTGATAATAAACAACAAAAGTATTCGGATTCTCTGTTTTCTTTTCCTTTTAATTCCGTATAAGTCAATCACTTTTTTTTCTTCTACTGAGGATCCAGAGAGTTTATTCTCCATGGCTAATTCTCTTTATTTTGGATCGTTCTACAAGTCTTAGTTTATTTCCTCCAGATATTCACGAAGTGCAGTCTTAATATCGAAGTCACATAGAACATCATCAATATTCCTTCATGGTATTTCTCTCAAAATAACTGCATTGGTGTTATCAGCTTCATATGCAGTTCAGTAATCTTTTTCACTTCACTGAGTTCTGTAGTAACATTCTTAAATACATTTTGGGGGACATTAGTTTTTACATTTTTTTTGTGAACACTGACGTCTTGTGAATTATTATGGATTTTCCAAGTTTTAAAGACCATTAAACCTCTTAAAAAAATGAATGTATATTCTAACACACATTTTGTATGATTATTGTAATATTGGTTTAGAAAATCTACAGGTAAACGATTAAGAAATATGTGTAACACTTGGCCATCTTCATCAAAACATTTCGCCACCTAGTTTTTATAACTATCTAAAGAAAGAAAACCGGTGGAAGATGCGAAGAGGAATTTTGAAATTGTATATTCTATCACCACCTTTGGACACCTGATCATCAGTATGTCATTTAAGTATTTCTCTCACCATCACAAGGTCGAGAAAAGAATTCAGGAGGCCAGTCAAGAGGCAATTTTTTTATATATATCAGCTTCTTAGTTAAGATATAGAATCCAGTGCGCCTCATCCTCCCTCATTCCATATCCCCCTCACCCCATCCTTTCCCAGTATTCCATGGAGAAGCTGGAGAGCGCTTTCACCGACTGGAAGGTCTATGGAAGCATTGGACTCGAACGACTAAGACAAAGTAAAAAATGAATTCGTAGTATAAATTGAAGGATCTCTTCAACATCGCCCATGTACATTCAAGAAGGACAAAATTTAGTTCATTTAGTCATTTTTAAGTAACAATCCGGCGAGAGTATTGTTGAATCTCAATATTATGTTAGTGCTTACTCGATGGCACAAGTCTTATTTCTTTTAACTTTTCATTATAAAGTAGCTGAATTTAGTAAATTCCTAAGATGCTAGGTAATCTACATTATAGATAGTAGGTAATCTACATTATCCGAGTTAATTAAAAAAGTTGTAAGCATAACAATATCCGTAAGTGGTAGTTGTACTGATTAAGGTATAATTTCCACCCGAAGGTGGAAGAGACCATGCTGGGATATTGTATAAACTGACTACAAAAAATCAGGTGTTGCACCTCGTAGATACGATCATTATCTGCAGTATATACAGTTATTTACTGGGATACACTGGCGTAAATAGAAATACAATCAGATCTTACAAAATTTACCGTAGCACTAAGCCTATGTTGGAAGGCTGTGTAAAATTCAACATTTACGTGGCGTTCAGCACTGTTTCTGTACTGTGTGCTAAAGACACTATTTATTATTCCTTACTTTAACATTAATCTACAATTTCTGAATCAAACTTTGTCATCACTGTATATCATAGCTTAAGACTTTCGATTTAAAAAAATGATTTGCTAGTTTAAATCAATAAAAAATTTTTTTGAATGCTTTATGTACACCATATTATACTGTAGCTTTGAGCATTGGATCTATTTATATTATTATTAATAAAACTCACAGAATATAAGTAGCTGTATTGATATTAGGAGCATCTGACATGTATTAGCTAGGATGCCAAGTTTTTTGTGGTCCCGTCTGTTTACATTTTATAATTATAATATCTTCAAAGGTATGTGGTAGGGGCTAAGTAGACCAAGTGTTTACAGTGAAACATATAGATGAACAGTATTTAGAAAAGGGTAAAGAGGTTTTGGTGGCATTAATGCATTTGGAAAAGGCGTATGACAGGGTGGATATAGGGGCAATGGGCAGATGTTGCAAATGTATGGAATTGGAGGTAGGTTATTGAATGCAGTGAAAGCTGATACGAGTATAGTGAGGCTCAGGTTAGAGTATGTAGGAGAAAGGGAGATTATTTCCCAGCAAAAATAGGCCTTATATAAGGATGTGTAATGTCACCATGGTTGTTCAATATATTTATAGATTGGGTTGTAAGAGAAGTGAATGCTCGGGTGTTGGCAAGAGGTGTAGGATTAAAAGAGGGGAATGTATGAGAGTATAGTTACACCAACGCTCTTATATGGGTGCGAAGCATGGGTAGTGAATGTTGCAACAAGAAGAAAGCTGAAAACAGTGGAGCTGTCGTGTCTGTGGGCAATGTGTGGGTGTGAGTATAAAAGAGAGAATTCGAAGTTTGAAAATTAGGAGGTGCGGTATTACCAAAACTATTATGCAGAGGGTTGAGGAGGGGTTGTTGAGATGGTTCGGACATGTAGAGAGGCTGGAACAAAACAGAATGACTTCGAGAGCGTATAAATCTGTAGTGGAGGGAAGACAGTTTAGACTCCGGCCTAGGGAAAATTGGAAGGAGGTTGTAAAGTTTTTTTGTGTGAGGGGGCTTAGACTTCCAGCAAGCATACAAGAGCGTGTTAGGGGCGAATGAAGACATGTGGTTTTTAAGAGTAGACGTGCTGTTGGAGTGTGAGCAGGGTAATATGAAGGGATTCAGGGAAACCAGGAGGCCGGACTTGAGTCCTGGAGATGGGGAGTACAGTGTCTGCACTCTGAAGGAGGGGTGTTAATGTTGCAGTTTTATAACTGTAGTGTAAGCATGACTCTGGCAAGACAGTGATGGAGTGAACGATGAAAGTTTTTCTTTTTCGGGCCTCCCTACCTTGGTGAGAAACGGCCGATGTGTTAATAAAAAATATATATCGTGCCATATAGATCAAAACTGGTCAATTAGCAAGAACTCATTTAAAAGTAAGACTTTTTAAAATTTTCTTTTATACGTTTAAAGATATATTTTTCATTGGGGCGAAAATGGTAACAATAGGACGAAAATATTTTCATTATTTTAGCAAATTAAAATATATTATATATATATATATATATAATATATATATATATATATATAATATATATATATATATATATATATATATAATGTGTGTGTGTGTGTGTGTGTCGTGCCGAATAGGCAGAACTTGCGATCTTGGCTTAAATAGCAACGCTCATCTTGCCATATAGGACAAGTGAAAATTTGTGTATGCAATAATTTCGCCAAAATCATTCTGAACCTAACGAAAAAATATATTTGATTGTGTTTGTTTAAGTATTAAATTTTTGGGTAAACGTATTTAAAATATATTTAGTTGGTTAGGGTAAATAAATTGTTCTTGTTATAATAGGTAAGGAAGTTTTCTAAAATTTTTTGGTGCAAAATTAAAAATTTTACAAAACATTAATGAAAAATTAATAATTCTTTAAACTTATAAAGAAATTTTCAGGGGAAAATGGAACTTAATATTTAAATTATTCTAGCTATATTGACATTTATACATATTACGAATATATTATATATATATATATATAATATATATATATATATATATTTTATAATGTGTGTGTGTGTGTGTGTGTCGTAATACAGAATTGCATCTCTAAATACAACGCCACTAGCAATGGAAAAAGGCAGTGTATGCTAATTCGGCAAAATCATTCGACCCCACAATAATCTTTAGATTGTGTTCCGTTTAAGATTAATTATTTAAACGTATTGCTAACCATTATTAGTTGGGAAAAAAAATTGCTCTTGTTGCTAATAATAAACTACATTCCAAATTAAAAAACCAACATTAGGTATTCTCGTTTCTTATAGCAGTAAATTTCGAGGTTTTGGAGTCGCTAATTGCCGTCTTCATTTTCAGTCACAATCTCTTACTATGTATATATCTGATATATGCCCTTTCACTCTGTGAAATTGTGGGTTTATTTCTGTTAGTACATTTTATACCGCCCTCTCTATAACCCAAAGAACACAGAAACTTCCCGCAAGCGTATCATCCCCCTTCCCTTACTTTATCGTTCCCTTTTGCTAAAATGGCCCCCCCTCCAGTTCCAAACATTCCTGACTTTTTTACATTCATAAAACTTATTTCGGGCACTTCTACTCTGATGAGGGGGGAGCCTCTCTGCCTCCTCGCCCTTTCACCATCGTCTCTTGCTATCCTCCTAAGACCCTGCACCATCAAAACTGTCGCGGTCAGTTTCTGACCAATCTTAACCCTTTTATCATCCACCACAATTACCCCCACTTCCTCCTTCCCTCCCACGTGCTTCCCTTCGCTGTAGGGACCCTCATTATTTCACTCTTCCCTTTTTTTAAAATTATACCACTGCCAAACCTGATGATATCTACTACTCCTACACCCTTTCTCCCTAGTCTCTTGCTACCTCTCCCCTACCATAACTCCCACTACACTCTACCTAACTACTACCCTTTTCTCTTGCTACAATACCTACTTCCTCCCGGCCGACTTCTACTTATTACGCTACTTTATTCATTAATACTAATACCTTCCACTTCTACTACTACTACTACTACTCCCACTTCTACTAACTTACTACTAACTACTACTACCACCACTCCCTTACCACTTCTACTACTACTACTACTACTACTACTACCATTTACTACTACTACCACTTATCTACTACACTATTTACTACACTACTTACCACTTCTACTACTACTACTACTAACCACCTTCTACTACACTTCTACTCACTACTACTACTACTACTACCACTACTACTACCACTTCATACTACTACTAACTACTACCACTTCTACTACTATACCACTTCTACTACTACTACTACCACTTCTACTACTACTACTACCACTACTATCCACTTCTACTACTACTACTACTACCACTTCTACTACTCCCCTACTATACTAACCACTTCTACTACTACTAACCCACTTCTACTACTATTTACCCACTTTCTACTACTACTACTACTACTACCACTACTACTACTACTACTACTACTACCACTTCTGCTACTACTACTACTACTACTACCACTTCTACTACTACTACTACCACTACTACCACTTCTACTACTACCACTTCTACTATCTACTACTACCACTTCACTACTACCACTTCTACTATACTACACTACTACAACCCTTTTTCACTTCTACTACTACCAACTTCTACTACTACTACTACTACTACTTCTACTACGACTTCTACTACTACTACTACTACTACCACTTCTACTACTACTACTACTACTACTACCACTTCTACTACTACTACTACTACTACCACTTCTACTACTACTACTACCACTTCTACTACTACTACTACCACCTCTACTACTACTACTAGTACCACTTCTAATACTACTACTACCACTTCTACTACTACTACTAGTACCTGTACTACTACTACTACTAGTACCTCTACTACCAATTCTACTACTACCACTTCTACTACTACTACTACTACCACTTCTACTACTACTACTACAACCACTTCTACTACTACTACTACTACCACTTTACTACTACTACTACTACCACTTCTACTACTACTACCTCTACTACTACTACTACTACCTCTACTACTACTACTACCACTTCTACTACTACTACCACTTCTACTACTACTACCACTTCTACTACTACTACTACTACCACTTCTACTACTACTACTACTACTTCTACTACTACTACTACTATCACTTCTACTACTACTACTACTACTATCACTTCTACTACTACTACTACTACTATCACTTCTACTACTACTACTATCACTTCTACTACTACTACTACTACTACTATCACTTCTACTACTACTACTACCACTTCTACTACTACTACTACTACCACTTCTACTACTACTACTACTTCTACTACTTCTACTACTACCACTTCTACTACTACTACTACTACCACTTCTATTACTACTACTACTACTACTACCACTTCTACTACTACTACTACTACCACTTCTACTACTACCACTTCTACTACTACTACTACTACCACTTCTACTACTACCACTTCTACTACTACCACTTCTACTACTACTACTACTACCACTTCTACTACTACTACTACTACTACTATCACTTCTACTACTACTACTACTACCACTTCTACTACTACTACTACTACCACTTCTACTACTACTACCACTTCTACTACTACTACCACTTCTACTACTACTACTACCACTTCTACTACTACTACTGCTACCACTTCTACTACTACTACTACCAATTCTCCTACTACTACTACTACTACCACTTCTACTACTTCTACTACTACCACTTCTACTACTACTACCACTTCTACTACTACTACCACTTCTACTACTACTACTACCACTTCTACTACTACTACTACCACTTCTACTACTACTACTACTACTACCACTTATACTACTACTACTACTACTACCACTTCTACTACTACTACTACTACCACTTATACTACTACTACTACTACTACTACTACCACTTCTACTACTACTACCTCTTCTACTACTACTACTACCACTTCTACTACTACTACTACTACCACTTATACTACTACTACTACTACTACTACAAACTAATTTACTACTACTACTCCTTACTACTACTACTACTACTACCTCTTCTTACTACTACTACTACTACCACTTCTACTACTACATACTACTACCACTTCTACTACTACTACTAACTACCACTTCTACTACAAACTAACTAACCTCTTCTACTACTATTTACTACTACCACTTCTACTACTACTACATACCACTTCTACTACTACTCCCTCTTCTACTTCTACTACTACTACCACTTCTACTACTACTACTACCACTTCTACTACTACTACTACTACCTCTTCTACTTCTACTACTACTACCACTTCTACTACTACTACTACTACTACTACCACTTCTACTACTACTACTACTACCACTTCTACTACTATTACCATTCTTTTTCTGCCCCCTCCCTGCCTTCGGATCTATCTCCTGATCTTTTTTTTCGCATAGTTGTTACTTAACAATGGTTCGGAAAGGACCGTAACGTCATTTGTTTCTTCTAACTCTAATTACAGCTTATTAATGACTTCATCTAACGATGATAAAGAAAAGACACCATAAAACTGCACAAGTATATTTCACTATTTTTCTTGGGAAGAAAGATGGAGATCAATCTTAAAATTATCCTATGTTCCACTGGCTCGGTTTGTAATTCTCAGTGGATGAGAACTGTGTGATCCGGGTTGGTCCATTAATTAGCCGAGTGTAACTATTTAGCTCTAGAATTTGATTATATATATTGCATAGCCCGTTATTTTGCTGTGGTCTGAAGTTGAGCACGTCCAGAAGAAATTCCTCAAGTGTGTAGACTAAATATTTCTCAGAACGAGAGTGATGGTGCTTCCTGTCACGAGTGTTCATGAAATGACGACGTGTCATTAATTAAGTATCAGCTGGATTACTGAAGCTATATTTTATACCCCATTATAAGAAAAAAAAAGAATTACGGTGGAAATGTTATAAAATACCGACAAAATGGAAATATAAACACTTAAGCAGTATAATGTGATCCTTTATTGACAACGTTTCGCCCACGCAGAGGGCTCTATCAGGTCACAAACAGATCTACCTGGGTTAAAGGCACCTGAGTATTTATAGGATGGAGTCAGGTGGAGAATGCTGCATGTGACAGTCTTCTGAGTAGGGTGATTGAGTCTAGAACCTTGCATAGCTTTAAAAAGAGATTGGATAAGTATATGAGCTGACCTTCTGCAGTACTCCTCCATTCTTATGTTCTTACATGAGATAACGATGAAGAAGGTTCTTGGCAAGGGGTTCGGTTATGTTACAGAAGTCGTTGTTCTGGTTGAAGTTGTTGGATATACAGTTAAGTGATGATTCCAGGATTCTTCGGTACTGAGTGTTGTTTTCTCTGACGACAAGCCTTGCGTATCTGTAGTTGATTAAATGGTTGTGTGAATTTCGGTGTTGAACATAGGCATTCCTTGAATCGTCAGATCTGTCTGCGTACTGGTGTTCTGAAATAAATGTTTGGAGGTCTCTGGATGTTTAGCCCAATTATAATATGCTTCAGTCATTACAAGGGATTGTGTATACCCCTGCAGAGGATTGAAGCTTGTCCTGTCTATGACTGGTAATGTCTTTGATGGTGGTGGATGTGGAGGTAGATACTTGGAATGAGGTTTAGGAAAGGGTGTTGGAATCGTGTTTGGCAATGAAGTTAGTGGGGAGGACTATGTATCTCTTCTCGGCAGTGTCTTCTCTGGGTGTGTTAAAGATGTTTAATGCCCGTCGTCTGCAGTCTCTAATGAAGTGACGAGGATAGTAAAGTTTAAAAAAATACTTGTTCAATTAGAGAACATTCTTCCTCAAGGAACTCACTGCTGCAGATTCTGAGTGCGCGCAGGAAAACCCTTTAATTACACCACGTTTAGTTTTGGTGTCGTAGTGGGAGTGGAGATCATGTTGGTTGGTAGGTTTTCGATAGACTTTAAAACGAAGTTCATGGTCAGCTTTGCAGAGAAGAACATCAAGGAAAGGAAGAGTGTTGTCGACTTCTTCAAGTGTGAACTGGATTGAAGGCTCGACCTGGTTGAGCTTGTCTTGGAGAGTTTGAACGTTGAAGCGTCTGGGAATTATGATGAGAATGTCGTCAACATAACGGAGCTAGGTGACAGAAGAGGGAATAATAGTGGAAAATTGCTCGGCTTCCAGATGTTCCATGCAGAGGTTCGCCAGGACGGCGCTGAGTGGCGAACCCATGGATAGTCCAAAAGTCTACTGAAAGAGGTGATTTTCGAAAGAGAAACACGTAAAGCCAACACATAGTTCAACAAGGTCGATGAAATCGCTGGCTGGAATAGGAAGGTCAATTGAATCGTCAATTTTCCCTCAATCCAGTTCACACTAGAAGAAGTCGACAACATCCTAATACCTTACTGCATTGAACTGGACTGATGAAGTCACTGTGTGGAGAAACGTTTCTTCAGTAAAGATTCCCATATGATGCATGTGTGTCTCAATTCTTCACCCTGTCGGATTTCAAAACCATTCATCACATACTTCTCTGTATTGGACTTAGTGTCAGGGGCCCGAGACTGTTCAACTGCCTCCCAGCATACATAAGGGGGATTACCAACAGACCCCTGGCAGTCTTCAAGCTGGCACTGGACAAGCACCTAAAGTCAGTTCCTGATCAGCCGGGCTGTGGCTCGTACGTTGGTTTGCGTGCAGCCAGCAGCAACAGCCTGGTTGATCAGGCTCTGATCCACCAGGAGGCCTGGTCACAGACCGGGCCGCGGGGGCGTTGACCCCCGGAACTCTCTCCAGGTAAACTCCAGGTTAGGAAGCCACTGGTTGGCGAAACGTTTCCACAATAAAGTTACCCAAGTATTGCACTAGTGACTAATCAACCTGCCGGTTCTCAGAACCAGTTGTCTACAATGTTTGCGAGTCTTTACTGAGGAAACGTTTCGCCAATCAGTGGCTTCTTCAGTCTAATACAGAGAACAACAAGCGTCTCGTTCTTCTTATTATATTGTAAATGTAGCCACATCCATATTTTTTTATTAATTCTATTACCACTGAACTCGGTTCATTGCCTTTGTTCACACTAAATTTGAAAAAAATTTATCATAAGTCTTTGTGACAATTTGTATATTCAGTAATTTATCGCAAAATATTTTTTTTTTCTAATGATTAGTAGTCTTAATAAATCAATTTTATTTTACGTCAGGCGCTTTTCATACAATTCCCTGCCTGAAAATTGCATTTGATTGATACTAATTAAGACATTTTAGCGTACTTTCCTGGCTGCTCATCTTAGTGTATACCTGGAGAGGGTTTGGGGGGTCAGTCCCTCCGCGACCCGGTCTGGGACCAGGTCTGTAAGTAATGAAGTTAGTTAACGATTTTTTTAATACTATGGATTAGCTGGTTAGATATTTCTTGATGGTGTTTACCTGGAGAGTTTACCTGGAGAGAGTTCCGGGGGTCAACGCCCCCGCGGCCCGGTCTGTGACCAGGCCTCCTTAGGTCAGTGTCCCAGGATGCGACCCACACCAGTCGACTAACACCCAGGTACCCATTTTACTGATGGGGAACATAGACAACAGGTTGAAAGAAACACGTCCAATGTTTCTACTCTGGCTGGGAATCGAACCCAGGCCCTCACGTGTGAAGCGAGAGCGTTAGCCACCAGGTGTGTGGGGGAAAACCGGTTTCTATCTCAGTGAATTATTTCACGTATGTACGAATAAATAATCATTCAAAGAGTAAGAATATCTCTGCTGGGCAAAACTCTGTTACTAGAAAACTGCATCAGTTCGGGGAGGCGATAAGCTTGAAACTCAATTATCCTTGACTGGTTATATAAAGGTGAGACGCAGCCTTAATGACCCTAGTGTAGTTTATATAGACTTAATAAACTTAACCAACCACATGTAAACACTGTGTTAATGGTCTGAAGAGTTTACTTCTAAAGTTTAAGCATTATATATATATATATATATATAATATATATATATATATATATATATATATATATATATATATATATATATAATATATTGGGTATTATAAAAGACTTGTGTACAATTGACTTACAGCCTTAATGACCCTAACGTATTCGATAAGTATTAAATTCACTAAATCACCCAACAGGTAAGCCTGGTTATGTACACTGGGTGATGATTTTTGCCGTAAGTGTGTATACATGTGAATAAACGCTGAGAATTCATTTAATCCCTCTTTAAAAATTAATGTATCCTTGTGGAACTGTGTTCAGTTCACAGAGTTAAAGTCCCAATAAACAAAATAGTGAACTAATTAGTAGGATCCTGCTGATGTTGCTTAATGAGTATGCTGGTATGATAGTACACGAACTGGTTATTGTCGATCTCACTTAATCAATAATGTGCTAGCAGTAAATAGGGACCTGGGTACTAGTAGCCAGTTGTGACTGACATCCTGGAAGTACATGGGTGGGGTGTTGTTATACCTTAGTGCTGAGTTTTTAAACAGATTGAGGTAGTGTAAGAGGTGTGAATTTATTCGTGTAAAATGAAGTCGCCTTGATAGTTCTGTTGGAATTCCTTGAGAGTTCTCCTGCAAGTTGTCGAGAAGATAATCGACTCTTTTTTAGAGAATATGCTGAGACTATCACATCAATTAAATTATTAATTTTCAAGATCGATATTAAACAGAGTATATACATGATGAACACTGACTCCTTTCATTATAAACTTGTGTCTGGTTTCAAACACAACGATGATACAAGTTTAATAATTTAATTTTAAATACAAATAGCTTTGTTTACAATTAAAGTGGCGAGTTTAGACGTAGGAAGTGTGTAAGAAGTATAATAAACACTTATTTACACACATACCTCTATTAAAGTTTGCATTAGGACTTCAGCTCTTAATGTGCGCAATAAAAATCTTGAATCACATGGAGATTAGAAGACACTAAATGGTAGGAAACCTTAAATGCTACAGCTGTTCTGTTGTAGATTCGCCGGTACTGCCGACCCGGGTCTTTTCCAGATGGTGACCCGGCCTTGGCTCCCAGGAATGAGAGTGTCTTGAAGAGCATGCCAGCTGCGCAACAGCTGGCGATGCGAGGAAGGCTGTTGAAGCTGCACAGCAGCAGGCAATCAGGAAGGGCCGAGAAAGTAGCAAATACAGGGTCCCATGGAGCCACATCCCAGCTTTAGGCGTCGGCCTGAGTGCTGGGAACACTCGCTTCATTCTGATTGGTCGATGAAGTTAGGCTGGCCATGGATGGAGCCATTTTTGATGGACTTGAATTTTGTTCTGGAGACTTGGATCACCTGGGGCTTTATTACGTACATAAATAACAAGAGAACACTCGGCGACTGAGATCAAGTGAAAGATCGGAAAGTGGAGTATCGGGAGCACAGTAGAAAAATTACGGGCCCACATTATGCTTTAAGTTTCCATTGTATTCAGATGATGTTGGTGATGGGTGTGGCCAAAGTAAACGTATCATTATTCTGTTTGTGTTGATTGTTAAAGAATCCAGATATCTATATTTATTTTCTTTTTTTCGTAATATCAGTGTTAGTCTTTCCCCACGCCATGAGGTTGGTGTGGAAATTGCGGCGTTGTACGTAAGCATTACTGGTTCTCTCAATTCTGTATTCATACTTGCGTTCTTATAGGCATGTTGGAAGACTTCTGGCAGTTTCTCCAATGTAGATCTTGATGCATCCCCAACAAAATATTCTATGTTGTAATGTTTTCTATATTTTTTTATAAAATGCCTCCTTCCATCGTGGAAGAACTGTTAACACTGGTACACAAGGGACAGTCAGGGTTCAACTGTTAACATTGGTACACAAGGGACAGTCAGGGTTCAACTGTTAACACTGGTACTCAAGGGACAGTCAGGGTTCAACTGTTAACACTGGTACACAAGGGACAGTCAGGGTTCAACTGTTAACATTGGTACACAAGGGACAGTCAGGGTTCAACTGTTAACACTGGTACTCAAGGGACAGTCAGGGTTCAACTGTTAACACTGGTACACAAGGGACAGTCAGGGTTCAACTGTTAACACTGGTACTCAAGGGACAGTCAGGGTTCAACTGTTAACACTGGTACACAAGGGACAGTCAGGGTTCAACTGTTAACACTGGTACACAAGGGACAGTCAGGGTTCAACTGTTAACACTGGTACACAAGTGACAGTCAGGGTTCAACTGTTAACACTGGTACACAAGGGACAGTCAGGGTTCAACTGTTAACACTGGTACACAAGTGACAGTCAGGGTTCAACTGTTAACACTGGTACACAAGGGACAGTCAGGGTTCAACTGTTAACACTGGTACACAAGGGACAGTCAGGGTTCAACTGTTAACACTGGTACACAAGGGACAGTCAGGGTTCAACTGTTAACACTGGTACACAAGGGACAGTCAGGGTTCAACTGTTAACACTGGTACACAAGTGACAGTCAGGGTTCAACTGTTAAACACTGGTACACAAGGGACAGTCAGGGTTCAACTGTTAACACTGGTACACAAGTGACAGTCAGGGTTCAACTGTTAACACTGGTACACAAGGGACAGTCAGGGTTCAACTGTTAACACTGGTACACAAGGGACAGTCAGGGTTCAACTGTTAACACTGGTACACAAGTGACAGTCAGGGTTCAACTGTTAACACTGGTACACAAGGGACAGTCAGGGTTCAACTGTTAACACTGGTACACAAGGGACAGTCAGGGTTCAACTGTTAACACTGGTACACAAGTGACAGTCAGGGTTCAACTGTTAACACTGGTACACAAGTGACAGTCAGGGTTCAACTGTTAACACTGGTACACAAGGGACAGTCAGGGTTCAACTGTTAACACTGGTACACAAGTGACAGTCAGGGTTCAACTGTTAACACTGGTACACAAGTGACAGTCAGGGTTCAACTGTTAACACTGGTACACAAGGGACAGTCAGGGTTCAACTGTTAACACTGGTACACAAGGGACAGTCAGGGTTCAACTGTTAACACTGGTACACAAGTGACAGTCAGGGTTCAACTGTTAACACTGGTACACAAGGGACAGTCAGGGTTCAACTGTTAACACTGGTACACAAGGGACAGTCAGGGTTCAACTGTTAACACTGGTACACAAGTGACAGTCAGGGTTCAACTGTTAACACTGGTACACAAGTGACAGTCAGGGTTCAACTGTTAACACTGGTACACAAGGGACAGTCAGGGTTCAACTGTTAACACTGGTACACAAGGGACAGTCAGGGTTCAACTGTTAACACTGGTACACAAGGGACAGTCAGGGTTCAACTGTTAACACTGGTACACAAGGGACAGTCAGGGTTCAACTGTTAACACTGGTACACAAGGGACAGTCAGGGTTCAACTGTTAACACTGGTACACAAGGGACAGTCAGGGTTCAACTGTTAACACTGGTACACAAGTGACAGTCAGGGTTCAACTGTTAACACTGGTACACAAGGGACAGTCAGGGTTCAACTGTTAACACTGGTACACAAGGGACAGTCAGGGTTCAACTGTTAACACTGGTACACAAGGGACAGTCAGGGTTCAACTGTTAACACTGGTACACAAGGGACAGTCAGGGTTCAACTGTTAACACTGGTACACAAGTGACAGTCAGGGTTCAACTGTTAACACTGGTACACAAGTGACAGTCAGGGTTCAACTGTTAACACTGGTACACAAGGGACAGTCAGGGTTCAACTGTTAACACTGGTACACAAGGGACAGTCAGGGTTCAACTGTTAACACTGGTACACAAGGACAGTCAGGGTTCAACTGTTAACACTGGTACACAAGGGACAGTCAGGGTTCAACTGTTAACACTGGTACACAAGGGACAGTCAGGGTTCAACTGTTAACACTGGTACACAAGGGACAGTCAGGGTTCAACTGTTAACACTGGTACACAAGGGACAGTCAGGGTTCAACTGTTAACACTGGTACACAAGGGACAGTCAGGGTTCAACTGTTAACACTGGTACACAAGGGACAGTCAGGGTTCAACTGTTAACACTGGTACACAAGGGACAGTCAGGGTTCAACTGTTAACACTGGTACACAAGGGACAGTCAGGGTTCAACTTTTAACACTGGTACACAAGGGACAGTCAGGGTTCAACTGTTAACACTGGTACACAAGGGACAGTCAGGGTTCAACTGTTAACACTGGTACACAAGGGACAGTCAGGGTTCAAACTGTTAACACTGGTACACAAGGGACAGTCAGGGTTCAACTGTTAACACTGGTACACAAGGGACAGTCAGGGTTCAACTGTTAACACTGGTACACAAGTGACAGTCAGGGTTCAACTGTTAACACTGGTACACAAGGGACAGTCAGGGTTCAACTGTTAACACTGGTACACAAGTGACAGTCAGGGTTCAACTGTTAACACTGGTACACAAGTGACAGTCAGGGTTCAACTGTTAACACTGGTACACAAGGGACAGTCAGGGTTCAACTGTTAACACTGGTACACAAGTGACAGTCAGGGTTCAACTGTTAACACTGGTACACAAGGGACAGTCAGGGTTCAACTGTTAACACTGGTACACAAGGGACAGTCAGAGTTCAACTGTTAACACTGGTACACAAGGGACAGTCAGGGTTCAACTGTTAACACTGGTACACAAGTGACAGTCAGGGTTCAACTGTTAACACTGGTACACAAGTGACAGTCAGGGTTCAACTGTTAACACTGGTACACAAGGGACAGTCAGGGTTCAACTGTTAACACTGGTACACAAGGGACAGTCAGGGTTCAACTGTTAACACTGGTACACAAGGGACAGTCAGAGTTCAACTGTTAACACTGGTACACAAGGGACAGTCAGGGTTCAAACTGTTAACACTGGTACACAAGTGACAGTCAGGGTTCAACTGTTAACACTGGTACACAAGTGACAGTCAGGGTTCAACTGTTAACACTGGTACACAAGGGACAGTCAGGGTTCAACTGTTAACACTGGTACACAAGGGACAGTCAGGGTTCAACTGTTAACACTGGTACACAAGGGACAGTCAGGGTTCAACTGTTAACACTGGTACACAAGGGACAGTCAGGGTTCAACTGTTAACACTGGTACACAAGGGACAGTCAGGGTTCAACTGTTAACACTGGTACACAAGGGACAGTCAGGGTTCAACTGTTAACACTGGTACACAAGGGACAGTCAGGGTTCAACTGTTAACACTGGTACACAAGGGACAGTCAGGGTTCAACTGTTAACACTGGTACACAAGTGGACAGTCAGGGTTCAACTGTTAACACTGGTACACAAGTGACAGTCAGGGTTCAACTGTTAACACTGGTACACAAGGGACAGTCAGGGTTCAACTGTTAACACTGGTACACAAGGGACAGTCAGGGTTCAACTGTTAACACTGGTACACAAGTGACAGTCAGGGTTCAACTGTTAACACTGGTACACAAGGGACAGTCAGGGTTCAACTGTTAACACTGGTACACAAGGGACAGTCAGGGTTCAACTGTTAATACTGGTACACAAGGGACAGTCAGGGTTCAACTGTTAACACTGGTACACAAGGGACAGTCAGAGTTCAACTGTTAACACTGGTACACAAGGGACAGTCAGGGTTCAACTGTTAACACTGGTACACAAGTGACAGTCAGGGTTCAACTGTTAACACTGGTACACAAGTGACAGTCAGGGTTCAACTGTTAACACTGGTACACAAGTGACAGTCAGGGTTCAACTGTTAACACTGGTACACAAGGGACAGTCAGGGTTCAACTGTTAACACTGGTACACAAGGGACAGTCAGGGTTCAACTGTTAACACTGGCACACAAGGGACAGTCAGAGTTCAACTTCCGAAAATGTTCAACACTGAAATATTGACTTATTTCCTAATGTTCTTTAACTTTACCGAACTCTTTCACTTACGCTATATTATTATTATTATTATTATTATTATTATTATTATTATTATTATTTATATTATTATTATTATATAAATAAGCGCCAAACCTGTATGGATCATTTTTGTATTTAAATATATGTTGCCATTACAGCCACGTATAGTTTGACTCCTGTTTCTGCATAAATCACAATGTTCACAATTTTTCTGAGCAGCTTCCGTGAATAATATATTCATAACGAATTATAAACGTTTTAATTTTTGCTCTAGATTTGTTATTGCTGTAATGAACATTGTTTAAAATTCCATGGTTAATTAAAGACTCATTTTTTTTTTCAGATAATATTCTTATAGTTTGGAAAACAAGAATGTAGTTACAAAATGTTTCATAATACATCCCTCTTAGATTGCATAAATAAAGCTTACTGAAAAAAAAGAGAAACGGGAAATTTTTGCGTAAATATATGTTCCTGAGTGTGATGTGTTGTATATCACAGCCTTGAATAGCTGTCTGCAGGGCATCCAGGGCACAGAGTTGGGTACCCGTGTAGTGTGTGTTGTAGTGTATCATAACTTTGAGTGTTGGACGAGATACTGGTGTGTTGTTGAGTGTAAAATACCTGCTGAGTGAAGTACAGCTGGTTAGTAAAAGGTAGCGTAATATTACTGATTCCGGTTGATACTGTGAGTGCCTCCGAAAACTAAATACCGGTGCAACGGTGGGACTGCAGAAGGACCGAGAGTAACCAAGGCTGTTAACATTTGGTGTAGGGTTGTCTGCTGGTTCTGTGGCTGAGAGTTAGTGAACCATTCAGTCCCACTAAAATGTTGGTGATGTGATGAACAATTATAAGATTGCTAAGACGGTATAAGTATGAAAAGCTGATAATAAATATAGGTGAGCACTATATTTTGTCACCACTTTTTATAATCAAATTATTATTTAGCTGATGGAGGTTTTGATCGTTTTCTCCTTGCTATGAATCTGATCCGAGTGAAATATAAGTATCCAAACTTGTAGGTCTTTTCATTACTGAAACAATTATTTTTTGTTGAAGCCTTCTTTGTTCCCAAGGCATCAAAACGTTTTCAAGGACAACCTTTTAAAAAAATGCGGGGGAAATTTTTTCATACGCTTTTCATACCCCGAGAATTTTTTCCAGAAGGGCTGGGGGCCCTTGGTTAATTTCACCCCAGAAAAGACAGTGAATCTTCTTTATCACCTGCCCCATTAATTTTGGTTTTGGGAAAATGAAAAAAAACTGTATGAAGTGGGTAATTTTTGAGGGAAGTCTTTGTGAGGCAAAAGGTAGTGGTATAATTTTGATGAATATTGTTGGGTTATCAAATGAAAAAAAATTATAAATGTCAAAAAAGAAGAAAACCTTCTTTTTCTTTTTTTTTGGGTTTCACATTGCCTGGTAAAGAGTTCCCTTGTTTTAAAAAAAAAAAAAGTAGGTTTTCAGTAAATTCCGGGGGAAAAGTGATCTATGAGCCCCAGATGATTGTGGTATGAGTTTAATATTTGTGCATATAAACTTTTAACTAACTGGGCTGAAAACGGGTGTATTTTGGAGGAGTAAACCCACTAACTAAAATAAAAAAGTAACTAGGGTCAATTATTTTATTTCATTGTTGGGTATACACTTGCGGTGTTGGCGTCCCAGTTTTGTTTAAGTTACTTTTTTGGGAAAACAAAAGCTGCTAAATATATGAATGTATATTATTTCGAAAGGTTGGCTGTATGCACCAATAATAACGAATGTGAAAAAGGGTTTGTGGCAATTTTAAAAAAAAGGGTTTTTAATTTGGGAGGGAAGGACAAAAAAAGCGGGGTTGGCGAAGTTGAAGCAACCCAAACGAGAAGAAAACATAGTACGCTACGTGGATGGGTTGTGGTTTTTCTCTGTCGCGGGAAAAACAACAAAACCTTCTTTCCTTTGGGGGTTTGGTTTAAATAAAAACTCCAAAAAAATCGGTGAGGGAAGGGATAAGGGAAAGGAAACTGCGGGCCTTCTTTGTATTGTGGGGGAAATTATCACAAAGAAGTTTTGGAAAACAGTTTAGTCTGTGATTTGAGGGATTTAAGCTTTCCCGGGGACTGGGTATACTAAAAAGTCTTTCGTTTGTTTTAAAATTTGATTTTTGGCTTAAAGGAAACGGACGGGGCAAATCCTGGAGGAAAAAAAGAAGCTAAAAATTTTTGGGGGAATTTCGTGGAAAATTACAAACCCGGGAGGTGGCAAAAGCTATGCTCCGGGGTTTGGGTTTACATGATCACTGGACCCCTTCAGGAAAAAGACGAAACACTAAATTCGTCCCCTTTCTTTTCTTTATTTGGCGTCTGGGGCGCCTGACAAAAAGTATTACCTAAAAAGACAATGATGATTCCTTCAGGGATTACTTTCCCCCAGAGATATTTTTTCCCTTGAGGGCTGTTTCCGTTCCGAATTTTATGTCACTTCCAAAAAGTGCCACCATTTCCCGGGGACTGGGGGCCTTTAAGAACCGAGGGGCCGTTCCAAAAATATCCCAACTTAAAAAAAATTTAATTGTCTTTTCCCCGGGCTGGTATCATTTCCAAAAATTTATGATATTTCCCAGAAGTGCTGCCACTTAAAAAAAATTTTGGGCCATTTTCCAAATGATGCCACTTCCAAAAAATTCACCCCTTTCAGAAGTGATTTTCCCTTCCGGGGACGGGGTTAACTTCCTAAATGTTTTTTTTTTCCCCGGGGCCCATGTCATTTTCCAAATTTGCTGCGGGTTTCCACTACTTGTCCCACTTCAGGGGGTGATGTCACTTCCATTTGCTGTCCCATTTCCCAGGACTTTTTCCAATTGTGGGAAAATAGATCCCATTTTCCAAAATTTACTGCGTTTTGCAGAACTGTTTGCCACTTTCAAAATTGCCGCCATTTCCCAGAACTGATGCCACTTCCAGAAGTCCCGCCACTTCCAAAATTGATGTACTTCCCAAAGGTCCCGCCATTTAAAAAATAATCCCATTTAAAAAAAGTCCCCCAAATTCCAAAAGTGCCGCCACTTCCAAAAAATGATGCCACTTCCAGAAACTTATCCCCTTTTCCCAAAAGTGACCCAATTTCCAAAAGTGCCCCCCCTTCCCCAAAACCGTTCCACTTCCAAAATGCCCCCATTCCCAAAAACGGTTTGCCATTTCCCAGAAATTATGAAAATTTCCCAAAAGGGGCCGCCACTTCAGAATGATGCCACTTCCAGAAGTGCTCCCAAATTCCAAAAGTGCCGCCATTCCCAAAAATGATGGCACTTCCAAAAGTGCCGCCCCTTCCAGAATTTGTTTTCCCAATTCCCGAAGTGCCGCCATTTCCAAAAAGAGGGGGGCATTTCCCAAAAAAAGTGCCGCCACTTCCAGGACTGATCCACTTCCAAAAGTCCCGGCCTTGCAGAACTAATGCCCATTTCCCAGAATTGATACTGTTTCCCCGAACTGCATCATTTCCCAAAAAACTAACGCTTTCCCTTTGGATTTTTCAGTATTTCCAGAAACTAGTGCACTGTGCTTCCCAGTGCGGGGTGCCATTTCCCTTTTAATGGTGCTTTTTCCTTAAATGATGCCATTTCCAAAAAAGGCCCCATTTAAAAAAGGGATTCCACTTCTAAAAACCCCCCATTAAAAAAGTGCTCCCCACTTCCGGGGACTGGTCCCTATTCCCAAAAAAGTGTTGCATTTCCCGGGGACTGGGGGCCTTCTTCCAAAAGTGCTGCCATTTCCGGGGATGGTGTTTTTTTCCCAAAAAGTGCTGCCACTTCCTGGATGGTGAAACTTCCAAAAGTGCTCCCCACCCCGGGAAACTGGTGTTTCTTCCAAAAGGGCTGCCACTTTGGACTGGTGTATTTCCCAAAAAGTGCGGCCACCTAAAGGGGATTTGGTGTAACTTTCATTAAAGTGCTGCCACTTCGGGAAATGGTGCAAATTTCCAAAAAGGGGTTTGCCATTTCCTTTTGGACGGGTTTGCTATTCCCAAAAGGGGCTCCCATTTCCCTGGACTGGTGCTACTTCCAAAAGTGCTGCCATTTCCCGGGAACTGGTGCTATTCCCCTTAAAAAGTGCGGCCATTTCCCTGAACGGGGTGCTTTTTAAAAAAAGGTTTTCCCACTTTCAAAGTGTTTCCACTTCCTAAAAACCCCCCCACTTCCAAAAGTGCTGCCATTTCCCTGGACTGGTGTATTTCCCCAAAAGTGCTCCCCATTTCCCGGGACTGGGGCTATTCCCAAAATTGCTGCCACTTCTGGACGGGTGCTATTTCCCAAAAAGTGCTCCCCACTTCCTTGGACTGGTTACTTCCAAAAGTGCTGCCATTTCCGGGGAGGGTTTGGTATTTCCAAAGTGCTGCCAATTCTGGACGGGTGTTATTCCCCCAAAAGTGCTGCCCCCTTCCCCTGAACGGGTGCTCTTCCAAAAGTGGCTGCCATTTCCGGGAAATGGTGCTATTCCCAAAAAAGTGCGCCATTTCCCGGGGGACGGGTTTGCAAATTTCCCAAAAAGGGGGCCCCACTTCCTGGACGGGTGCTATTTCCCAAAAAGTGCTGCCCCCCTTCCCTTTGGATGGTGCTATTTCCCAAAAGTGTTTCCCAATTCCTGGACTGGGGCAAATTTTCCCAAAAAATTTGCTGCCATTCCTGGACGGGTTTCTATTTCCCAAAAAGTGCTCCCATTTCCCTGGATGGTGCCCTTCAAAAATGTTCCCAAATTTCGGGATGGGGGCCTATTTCCCCAAAAGTGCTCCCAATTTCCCTTTGGATGGTGTTTACTTAAAAAGTGCTCCCAACTTCCCCGGGACTGGGGGTATTTCCAAAAGTGTCCCATTTCCCGGGAAAGGGTGTTTCTTAAAAAGTGCTGCACTTCCGGGATGGTGCTACTTCCAAAAGTGCTCCCATTCCCGGGGGATGGTGCAAATTCCCCAAAAGGTTTCCCCATTTCCCGGGACGGGTTGTACTTCCAAAGTGCTGCCATTTCCCGGGGATGGTGTCTTCCAAAAGTGCTCCCACTTCCGGGACTGGTGCTATTTTAAAAAAATAGTTGCCATTACAAAAATGGCGCTATTTTTTCTTTTACTGATGTTACTTCAGAATGATACTACCCCCGGGGGACAAAATCCCCTTCCTAAACCCAATGCTACCCCAAAACTTACCCCATTTCCAGGCCCGGGTGCCATTTCCCAAAAAAGTGCTGCCCTTCCAGAATTTCCCGTGCTTCCAAAAATTTAAAGCCATTTCCCCCAAAACCTGCCCCCCTACCAAAACCCGTCCCATTTCCCAGGCGAGTGCCACTTACAGTTTGATGCCACTTCCAAAACTGTCCCATTTCCCTGGAAATTGCCACAAAAAACGGGCTGCAACTTATAGCTATTGCCATTTCCCAAAGGGGTACTGCCATTACAGAACTAAGGATTCCTCCCTCCTGGAGGGTTCCCTTTTTCCCAAAATTTTTAACCAAAGTGCTGCATTTCCCAAAGGTTTTGTGCTTTTTCCCAGATGGTGACCTTCCAGAATTTGATTTAACCCCAAAAGCTGCCCCAATTCGAAGAATTATCGGGGTTCCGCACCGTTTCCCAGAAGTGGGGGGCCCTTTTCCCTGGGGCCTTCCTTTAAGCCCCGGGAAGGCTCCTCCAGTAGAGCTTCATGACCCACCTGGGTTGGATAAAGGGCGTCAGGGGGGCAGAGTTTTTTGCAAAAAGGGGTTTGCCCGTAGGTGGGGACAAGGTGGCGGTTTGGGCCGTTTAGTTCAAGATGTCGAGGGGGGGAGGGGCCCCTAGAAAGGCAAAACATTGATGCTCCCTCACACAGGGGCAGCCGGTCTCTGCGTCCTCATTTTTTCGAGGGGCAAGCGTTCTTTTTAGTTGGCTCTGTTGAAAAAGCTCCGCTGTCAGTTCCTTGTCAGTTCCGCCGCCAGCCCCGCCGTCGGGGAGAATTTTTTCCCCAGAAACTATTTGCAACTTTTTAATCTTTGTGATACAAAGGGGGAAAACGAACATGGGCAAAAAAAAAAATCTGAAACTTGTTTCCGAAACTAAAAAAAGGGAAAAAAAAAAGAAAAGGTCAGAGGAGGTTGGGGGGCCCCCTAAATTTTAAAGGGAAAATTTTTTTGGGGGCCCTTTTTAAAATTGAGCTTTAGATTTTTTAAACAGTGTGATATGGACAGTGGTAAATCAAAAGAGATCTGGTTTTGTTTTATGGTCATGTGTCCCTTTTAAAGGTTGGTGGGAGAATTTTGGGAGTTGAGGGTTTTTTTAAACCAATCATCATACATTGAGTGAAAAAGGGTATTACTGATATCGGGGTTCCTGTAGTGATTTTTTAAAATTGTGGGTATAACAACCCTTGCCAATGATCCCCATTTGCATGTTTAGAGTGGGTTGGTTTGTGGGTAGGTGAGGGGGGTTTTAATATTTGCGTTTATTTTTTTATTATCACACGGGCCCCGATTCCCCCCAAAGGGGCAGGGGGGCCCCGAAAAAGAAAAATTTTTCCCATCATTCACCCCATCACTGTCTTGCCAGGGAAGGGTGCTTTACACTACATTTTTTAAAAACTGCAACATTAACCCCCTCCTTCAGAGTGAAAGGCACTGTATTTCCCCATCTCCGGGGATAAAGCCCGGGCCCCCTTGCCGGTTTCCCTGAATCCCTTCATAAATGTTACTTTGCTAACACCCCAAACACCCACGTAAAGTATTAAAAACCATTTGTCTCCATTCACTCCTTCAAACACGTTTCATGCATCCCTGCTGGAAGTCCAAGCCCTCGCACACAAAACCTCCTTTCCCCCTCCCCCCAAACCCTTTTCCCTGGGCCGACCCTACCCCCCCTTTCCCCTTCCATACAGATGATACACTTTGAAGTCATTCTTTTTCCTCCATTCTCTCTACTTGCCCCGAACCCCCCTAAACAACCCTTCCCAGCCCTCTGGAAAAAGTTTTGGTAATCCGCCCCTCCTCCAAATTTCCCAAACTAGGGAATTCTCTGCATTTATTAACCAACATTGCCCCGAATGACATCCCCACTGCCCCCACCCTTTTCTCCTCCCCTGAAACCCCATTCATACCACGCTTAAACCCCCTAAAAGAGCTTTGGTTTAAAACTTTACTCCCCATACATTCCCCTTTTGCCCCAAGGACAAAGTTCTTTGTCCCCAAACAGCTCCTTAGTGCCCCACTCCTCTTTTTCCCTCATAAAATTCTTGATTAAATCATCTTTCATAGCCCCCAATCCGCTGAAAAGTCCACCCCCAAATATTTGTTTTCGTTCCCCTCCCCCAAACTCTCCCCCTCCAATCTGATATTCAATCTTTCACCCCCTAACTTTTTTTTTCCCTCAAAACCCTTTATCTTTCCTGTATTCCCTTTTTAATTTTTTTCTTTTGCAAAACCCCCCCAAAAATTAATCCACCAATCTCTGCAACTTCTCTTCAGAATCTCCCAAGAGCACATTGTCTAGCAAAGGGGCAGCTGTAAACCCCCCATTTTGTGGTGTGTTTTTCTTTATTTTTTAAACCTCCACCCCTTTTTTGCCAAGACCCCCCAATTTACTTTTTTTCCCCAACCCCATTATAAATTTTTTTAAAAACCCGGTGACATCCCCACCCCTTTGTCAAAGGGCCCCAACTTTTACTGGGAAAAAATTTTCCCCTTTTTCCTACTTCTCTAACTTGGGGGCCTTTCACACCCTCTTTAAAACCTTTTCCCACTGCTTTCAGTAACCTACCTCCTACACCATACACTTGAACTTTCCCAACTTTTGCCCCCTATCCACTTGTTCTACCCCTTTTTTCAAACCCATAAACGCCACAAAGACTTTTTTACCCTTTTTAAATACTGTTCATTTAATATTTTTCACTGAAAAACACCTGGTCCACACACCCCCTACCTTTCCAAAAGTCCTTGTTCATTTTCTTCCTTTTTCTCCGTCTTACTTTTAAATTTTTTTAAAATTTTAACTCTACCATACACTTTACCAGGTACACTCAACGACTTACCCCCCTATAATTTTTCCCACTTTTTTTTATCCCCTTTGCCTTTATACAAAGGAACTATGCATGCTCTCTGCCAATCCCTGGGGTTCCCTTTTCCCCCTCTTCCATAAAATTTTTTAAAAAATTCCCAACCCACCCCAAAAAAATTTAATCCCCCTGCTTTTAACATTTTATTTTTACCCCATAAATCCCGGCTGCCTTCCCCCCTTTTTTTTAAAGTACGGGCCTCACAAATTTCCCCCCACACTCAAAAAAGGGCCTTTCCCTTCACCCCTACAAGAGGGTTATTCCTCCTTGCCCTATACACAAAATTCACGGTTTCCCCAATTTCATAAACTTTTAAACAATTCCCCCAAAAATTCCCCCCATTTTCCCCAATACCTCAAAATCCCCTTTTAATAACTCTCCCTTCCTTTTTTTTAACTGACAAAACCCATTTTGCGTTCTTTTTTTCTCCATAACTCTTCCCCCCTTGGGAAATCACTTTTACTTTGAAAAAAACTTCTCATATGCTAATTTTTTCTCCTTTTTTCTCTCTTTACATATCATTCCCCCAAATCGCTTTTTCCCTTCCTGCCCCCACTTTCCTGTACCAAAAAATTTTTGCTGAACATTTCTAAAAACTACTTTTTTTTAACCCTTTACCCAAAAACCTCTTCGCCCCCATTGCCTATGCTTTCATTTCCCCCATCTATCCTCCAATAGCTTTTTTTTTCTTACCCAAAATTTGCCCCTTTTTTATTTATTAAACCTTCACCTCCCCCCTTCCCTGAGCTTCTATTTCCTTGTACCCCAAATTACTTTTATCTCATTGTAGTAAAACTAGAAAGTGATCTGAAATTTTTCTGTGGCCCCTCTATAAACATGTACATCCTGAAGTCTACTCAAAAGTCTTTTATCTAAACCCAAAACTTAAACCAAAAAAAATACTGTCATTTTTGCCCTAAATCATATCTTGTATACTTTTTTATTTTCTTTTTCTTTTTAAAAAATTTTTTTACCTATTTAAAAAAAACCCCTTTCTATACAAAGTTCAATTTAAAGGGTCCCATTATCATTTCCCTGGCCCCCCCAAACTTTCCTACCACACCCTCTCCCCCAAAAGTTTCTCTACTTTAAACTTTTAGGTCCCCTTTCCACAATTACTCTCCCCTTGGTTTAAAGGTCCCATACTTTTTACTTAAAACTCCCAAAAAACTCTCTCTTCCTCTGCATTCCTCTCTTCCAGGTGCTTACACGCTTATTATTTACCCACTTTTTCGCAAACCAACTTTTCTTTAATCCACATATTTTTTGTTTTTTCACATTTTTTCTCTTTTTTCCCTTCCCTAAAAGATTTTTTAAAATTACTGCTACCCTTCCCTTTTCTTAAAATCTCTCAGATACTCCGATTAAAAACCCATTTATTTCCACCAAATGAAAACCCCTACCCCCTTTTGCTTTGTTTGCTTGAGCCAGGACATCCAACTTCTTTTCATTTATAAAAATCAGCAATCATCTGTTTCTTGTCATCCCCCCCCTACATCCCGCAAATTTAAGCAACCCCCGGGTTTTTTAAAGTTTTTCTTCTTCCCCTTTTTTTGTAAAAAAGTTTACAGGAGGGAAGGGGGTTTCTAGCCCCTTTCTCCCGGATTTTTGTCGCCTCATTTCGACACGCAAAGGCTTACGGGGGGAAAGTTTTTTTTCCCCCTTCCCATGGACAAAAAAAGAAATAAAAAAGGGGGCAAGAGCTATTAAAAAAAAGGAGAAAAACCCAGATGTATGTATTTAAAATTAGCATGTGCGGTCTGTGAAGTGTGGGCCCAAAAAGGGGAAGTAGGAATAGCCCGATATCCCTGTTATTCCCGGTGTTTATGAGACAGAAAAAAAAACCAGCAATCCCACCATCATGCAAAAACGTTACCCCGTTTCTGTTTCCAGTCATTTTGGAGGACGGTTTGTAATTCCCTGGGTGGTTGCTGTTAAAAAACCCCTTTTCTACAATTTGGTTTTATATTGATTTAAAAAAAATTTATATCACTATTTGCGTTTATATATTTATTAAATTCACTATCACAAATTTTCGTTTATATATGTTAAAAATTTACTATCAAATTATTGCCAGGTGGCGCGGGAAAGGGGAAATAAATAAACGATGAGTACAACGTTTTGAAATTTAAAAGTATAAAATTTAAAATTTAAAGTTAAATTTTGTGATAGTTTTGGGGAAATTTATAGTAAAGTGAACTTTCAAGGGTGGTTTAAATGTTCCACTCTTTTATTTTTTAAAAAAATTTAAAAGAAAACGCGAAAAACCCTGATAGAGGAACCCAAACAGGGTCTTTTCACCCCCCCCCCAAACCCAAAACCCCCTGACACAGTAATAATATAATAAACTTTATTTCTTTCAATTTCATGTACAAAAGGGTTTCAAGGGCTTTGGTGCAACAGTAAACTTTAGAAAACCCCCTTTTTATGCCCGGTTTATTTCTGGTAAATTGGTCAAATTTTTTCCCCCGGATGCGACCCAACCAGTCAATAAACACCCGGGGAACCTTTTACTGTTGGGTGAAACCCGGGGCAGCAGGTGTCTTTTTGGAAAACGTTCTGTTTCCCAGCCGTTTCCCGGGGGCGACTCCTGGACCCCCGTGTGTGAATGAGAGCGCTTTGTTTCGAGCTAGGGCTAGGCATAAATTTAAAAAATATTAAAACGGAAGAAAAATTCCCGTAAAGCGGGTAGGGAAAAAAATCTGTGGTGTACTTTGGGGTAAAATTTTGGGGGAAAAAATGTAAGGGGAAAATGATTGTGGAAAAGGGGTAAAAAAAAAAATTTTATTTTCGTAAAAAAAATTAAATTCGCATGAGAAAAGACCCTTTTTAAATGGAAAAATGTTTCCCGGGATTTATCCAGAGGGGGGGAAAAAAGGGAAAATTAAATTCCCAAAAACCCGGAAAAAAGTATGAAAATTTTCCCTTAAAAAACTTGCCTATATATATATATTTAATATATATTTATTATTTTATATATAATTTATATGTGTTTTTATAATAAAGGGTTTGGTAAGTTTTCTAAGATTTTTTATTGCAAAAAAATTTTAAATTTTTACATTAACATTAATGAATAAAAAATTTTTTTTAAACGTATAAAAATTTTTGAAAAAGGGCTTAATTTTAAATGAGGGTTTTTGTAATTGACCAGTTTAATATATATTTTATATATATATATATATATATATATTTATATATTTTAATATATATATTATATTTTTTTAAATTATTTTTAAAATTTTAAAAATTTATACAGGAGAAGGGGGGTTTTTTGCCCCCTTTTCCCGGGGTTTAGTCGCCTTTTGCAACCCCGCATGGCTTAAGGAAAAAAGAATTCTGTTCCCCTTCCCCAGGGGGATAAGAGGAAAAAAAAAAGAACAAGAATTTGGGGAAGGAAAAAAAAGCAGAAAAACCCCGATGGGGTGTTATATATGTGTTGTACATGTAAAGTGTAGGTTTTGGAAACCCAAGTGTAAGGGAGAAGTAGGGAAGACGTACCCGAAAAACCTTTTCATGTTTTTTGAGAAGAAAAAAAAAGGGCACCAGCAATTTACCATCATATTTAAAAAAATTACAGGCTTTGTTTTCACTCCCCTTGGGGAGGGGTGGTAGTTTAAAAATCCCTGGGTGGTTGCTGTTACCAACTACTTTCCTAGGAGATATATATATATATTTTATATATATATATTTATTATATTTTCTTATATATATATATATAATTAAAATTTATTTATTTTGTATATTTAAAAGTGGGAAAAAAGGGTAGTGAACAATTAGAAGGGGAAAAAAGGTAGAGACATGGGTCAAATAAAAGGGGGAGGGCAGTAACGCAGGGAAAGGGCAGAAAGGGCAGACAGGGAAAACATTGAGGAAAAAAATTTAAAAGGGAAAGGGTGAGACAAACTACAGAAGGAAAACAAAAAAAGGAAAAAAAGGGGGGGAAATTTTTGCTCCGAGGGAAAATAAACAAGGGGAAACCCGATCCCCGGGGGGGAAACGGGGAGGAAATCAAACTCCGTAATTTTAGCCGTCAGGTATCTTTCAAAAATTTTACCAAAAAAAATGTTGGGGGAGAAAACCTGGGAAAAAAAAAACCCAGGGAAAAAATTTCAAACATTATTTTGCAAGGGGGAAATGTCGCTTTTTAAAAAAGGAAAACAAGTTTCTTCCTCCCTTTATGTAAAAGCTTTTATTGCATGTTTGGCCCTTTGCTGTAAAGACCCAAGGGGAAAGGAAAAGCGAAGCTTCAGGAAAACAGAGGAAAAAGGGGGAAAAAAAACAGCATCCTTGTTAGAATATCGAGGGAAAAGATCGGATCCAAGAAAGAGTTAAACAGGGGAAAAACGACAGATGCGAAAGGACAACCCGTTTGGGGCAAAATTTAAGCCAGGTTTCCCCTCAAGAAGGTCAAATTTACAAAAGACTAAGGCATAATCAATATTGGGGGAAACCAGGGGTATGCCACCAAAGGGTTTTGAGGTATTGATCAACCCGGGGGTACTCACTAAAAATAAAAGAAACAAAAAATTCCAAATTGTAAATTTCCCGTTCCCCTTTGCCAAAATATTTAGGGGCTGAAAACAAAAAAAAACGAAAGTTAGTTATTTAATGAAACTTTTTTTCGGATGCGAATGCCCTATTTGGGGCATTTAAAAAGAAAAAATGCCAAGGGATATTTTGGAGGGGGAGAGATTTGGAAATTTATATACATGTATCGATTTGACAGAATTAAAAGGGCAGAGAGAGGAGTAGACTCTATGTGAAAGGATATTTTCGTTCACGAATTGTTGAATTCGTTTTGAAAGTTAGTAGAAAAAACTACTTATTAAAGTTGAAAATAGGGGAAACTTGTAAATACCTTTTATATAAACCCCCGTCAGAACGGGGTAAGGACTTACAGATTAAATTAAGGAAGATGAAAGCTTTTCTTGATAGGCTAAAAAAAACCCCTATGTGTGTTACATGGTCCCCAATGGGAACACACAAGATGGTTTAAACAAACGTTATAAACCCGAAAAAGTTTTTTTAAAAGCACCCCGGCTCAAAAAGGTTAAAATTTTCAGGGAAAATAATGAGGTTTTTGAAAATTTACATTTAGCCAACAGATAAAACCCCTCCCACCCGGGAAATGAAAATTACCCCTTTAAATTTTATTTCCCCAAAAACGAGGGAAAATTAAATTTGGGCATATCAATCACAAAAAAAATATATCTGAAAACTCATTAAAATACCCCGCGGAAAATTTAAAAAAGGGGTTTGGGGAACCCAAAGCACTAAATTTAAAAAGAGGGGGGGTTCGTAAGTTTAAATTTTAAAAACCTTAGAAATGGACAAAATAAACCAAGAAAAATAGAGACATATTCCCTGGGGAAAAAAGACATGGGGGCAAACCCAAAAAACCCCCTAATGCCTGGAGAAATTGAATACAGAAGCTAACACGGGTTTTTTATTAAGTATGTTTCTATTGGGGGAAACCCCGAAAGGGCAATCAAAATGTAGAGAGTGAGAGAAGAGAAAGGGGGGGGGGGGAAAGGGGGAAAAAAAAAAGTTTGGAGATGGTACAGAAAAAGGGAAAATTTTTGGGTTACCGAATTGCTTAAAAAAAATTGACATGTCACAACCCAGAGATCCTGACTTAGAGAAAAACTCGGGGTGTTATGTACCAAAAAAGAAGAAGCCTTTAAAGAACAAAAGGCCATCCAGGGGTACTGCAAGAAACCCAAAATATTTCGACTTTCCCATTTCGAAAAACCCAAACTTAAAAAATACTTTTTAGAAAATTTGGGCCCCTTTAAAGAGAGGGGGGACTGTAACTGATGGTGAACAAGAAAAGAACGAAAATTTCCAAAAAAACAATATCAGTTGGTTTTCAGCAACCCACTATATGACGGATAGAGAATTTAGAAACTTTTTTCATTCCATTTGGAAGGCCCTGCAGAAAATTCCCAATCCCAAAGAATTCGAAGGAAATGGAAAAAAATGCCCCTAAATTAGTACCTTTGGGCCATATTATGGCATTCCCTATTTATAAAAAAAATTCACGAAATTCAGTTTTTTGGAAAAAGAGCCTAGGGTCTAGGAAAAAACCAGGGACCTAAAAAGGGGGGCCAACCCTTAATTTCGTAAGGGAGGTTGTAGGCACTAGCTAATAAGTACGGACCAAATAGCCCTTTTCCCCTATAAAAAAAATTTCCCGGGTTAAGGGGGGGGGGGGGGGGGGGGGGGGGGGTTTTCGGTACAAAATTCATGGAAAAGCAAAAACGGGAAAAAATCCAAGGCCCGCACGTTTTTTTTTTTTCCCGGGATCATGCCTGTCATAGCTACTAAACCCTTTTGACGAATTTTCTAAGGGGTTAGAAGGGTGAACAAAAAGCATTTTTATAAACAAATTTTGCAAAAAGATTTGACAAAAAGGATCAAAGGGTAATTTCCCCAAAAAATAAAAAAAGGGCCCTAAGCATTTCGGGGGGAAAAGGGGATGGATTTTCTGGTTCCTAACATACAGGGAACCCGGATGTAAAAAAAACTCAGGTCCCCCCGACACTGTTTGGACCTTGCTGTTTTTATTCCCCAGAGAGACAAAAGATAAAAAAAACCACTCACAGTTTTGTATATTTAATTGCGGTGGGGCATTAAAAAAAGCACGAAAAATCAGTTCGGTAGAGGATACGGAAAAAAAATTTCCCAAAAAGTTAAAAGGATTTTTAGTGAGCAGTGGAGACCAAATGCCCTTCAATGTGATGAGTTTTTTTTTTAAGTGCTTAGGTATGGAAACACTATAAAAAACTCAGGAAACGTCAAAAAGACCGAAAGGAACTTTTGAAAGACTAGAGAATTTAATTTTTGTCACTTGACATTTCCTTCAAAGAAAGTAATAAGACAAAGATAGGGCAAACCCGGGGGATGGAGGGGGGGTTGGTGGGTTAAAATTGGGGGAAAACCTTTCCCAAAAACCCAAAAAAAAAGGGGAAAAAAAAAAAAATTTGTGCCAGAAGTGACACTTTTTTTAATTTGCCGTGTTTCTCAAAAAATATTGCTAAAGAGCCAGTTTAAAAATTTAAATTAATTTTATAAAACCCAGTTTGGGGCGGAAGGAGAAAACAAAATACATGGGTAATATATACTTGGAATGTGCCAGGAGGATTACGGGGCCGGGGGGTAATGGAACCTTCCAAAAAAAGGGGAAAAAGTGCCCGAAGTGCCTTTTTTTAAATCGCTTGTGTTTTTCCCCTTTTTGAAATATTTTCTTTGAAACCAGTTTTTAAAATTTTTAAAATTTAATTTTTATATACCCAGTGGAGGGGGAGGAAAGGGGAAAAAAACTACATGATTTTAAAATATACATGGGGTTGTGCTTGAGGGGGCCCCTCCTTTTTAAATCTGGGACACTGCCACAACTGGAGGGAAAGGGGTTGGGAGGGAAATGCAAAAAAAATTCAGTGAAAAGGGAGGGGGCTTGGGTTTTTGAGCACCATAAGGGGGAACCCCTGTATCAAAATTCGTGGTTACTGATTATTAAAAATTTTTTCCGAAGATATCAAAAAAAATGCTGAGGGCAAGAGTAGAAGGAAACTGAACCCGTTCTTCAACCAGGCTGTGATGGATTTGTGGGGTGTGGGCCCCCAACAGCAACAGCCTGGTTGAACCCGGCAAACACCAGACGAGCCTGGCCCCTGGTCGGGTCCGGGAGTATAAAAAATTCTCGGAAAATCATCAAAGGCATATCCCAAAAATAAAAAGGGATTCGTATGTGGGGTGAAATGAATTTAAAAACTGCATTGGACCTTAATATATAGAAAAATTTAGCAAATTTACAAAAAAATTTTTTTTTTTTTTTTGTAAATAATAACGGGTTTCCAAAAAAGTTTTTATTAAAATGGAAAATATTATTATACATGTCTTCCTTCAAGTACGTCCCAAGATGACTGTCACTAACATTGCATAACTTAAATTAATTACCTTCAGGTATCCACTTCGGGATACCTAAAGATATCAACTTCGGGGGTATCCAAAGATATCCACGAAGTGGATATCTTTGGGTAGAAGGGTAATGCCATGGCTGTCGAGAAAGTATACTGCCTGTAAACCGGAGGCATTGCCTCCAGCAGTACACTGCCAGGGCTATAACTACACTGCCTAAAATTTATATTAAAGTATCAAAAAACAGTGCCTAGAATGTTAGTACTATGAAATCTTAGTACATTGTCTGGAATCTTAGTGCACTGAAATATTAGTACACTGCTTGGAAACTCAGTACACTGCATGGAATATTAATACACTGCCTGGAATCTTAGTACACTGCCTGGAATCTTAGTACACTGCCTGGAATCTTAGTACACTGTTTGGATTCTTAACACACTGTCTGGGATATTAGTACACCGCCTGGAATATTAGCACACTGCCTGGAATCTTAGTACACTGCCTGGAATCTTAGTACATTGCCTAGAATCTTAGTACACTGTTTGGATCCTTAGTACACTGCTTGGGATATTAGTACACTGCCTGGAATCTTAGTAAATTGCCTAGAATCTTAGTACACTGTTTGGATCCTTAGTACACTGCCTGGGATATTAGTACACTGCCTGGAATTTTAGTACATTGCCTGGAATCTTAGTACACTGCTTAAAATGTCTGTTTTGGAATGCAGTTCTCATAGAATCCCTCCCAGACCTGTTGATCCTTCCCTACCTAACCTGACTCCTACCCTGACTACTACCTTGCCCTCTCACCTACCGGTTGACACTTTTTATCAGCAAGTTTTGTTGACAACTAAACAGACATTACCTGGTCCACATGATGAGACGGAGGCTCAGTATCGTCGTCACCACCAGCAGCGACTTCTGCAGTACCTTATCCTCAGCACCAGCAGTACCAAGTCTCTCCTCGTCACCAAGCTCCTTCTACCTTTGGGAGCCGAGGTTCGTTGAGGCTGGCATTCCTGACGGAGGTCAGTCTCTATCTGAAGTCATAGGGGTTGGTTAGGGACCTTTTGTACAGTGCTTGACCTCCCGTCTCACCAGGCAAAGTTAATTAACGTGTTTTCAGGTAGTCAGTGGAGATCACAATCAGTGGAACCTGTCCTCTGACTGCCTTAGCGATTTCCGACTCGTATATATCGTGTTTAACGAGTCACTTGACTCTCAGTACTCTTTGTTAGTCCTTCATATAGCTGGAGAGAGGTGTCCTAAAGCAAGGGCTACTGATGCAAGTAACTAATGCTGCCTTCTTCTTCCTTTCAGTAAATCTGGTTGCCATCTGTTCTTTAAATGATGTATGATCCCTACAGGTTTAGCCTTCTCTATATATTATTATTATTATTATTATTATTATTATTATAAACACTGGTACAACGTTTCAGGCATGGTTGGAAAAAGATACAAAATACAACCACTCAGACATTTTAATATTTCCTAATGATTTTTATCCTGTATCTTGTTTCCAACTACTTGTCATATCACAGTTTTATTACTGGCGTCACCTAAAAGTGAGAACCATGGGTGAAACGTTGTTCCAGTGATGGACTTCAGTGCAATTAGTGATTTCATAATAATAATAATAATAATGAATCATTTAGGTCGTTAAACTTGGCATGAGTAAGGCCATTTCTGAACATGCATACTAGCACTGACTCCACACCTGGTCAAATACCACAGGTTCTATTTCGAGTATGCGTTGTCAGCATGGAACCCTTTTCGGATTAAATAACACAACTTACCTTTGAGTGTGAGACGGAGGTACAGAAACTGCATCTGGAGAAGATCCCGAGGAAACAAGACTTAAACCAAAGCTGAGAGAGTTGTACTGAGAGAAAATACTTCTGTACTTAAATTTAACAATAGAAGCTGGACCGAGGGAAGGGAAGGAGGGTAGGAATAAAAGGGAACATAATCGTGACATACAAGATACTTGGAGAAATTAAACACAAATGTAATATAACGTGATCCTTTATTGACTACATTTCGCCCACACAGTGGATTTTATCAAGTCACAAACAGATCTACCTGGGTAAAGAGTATATGAGTATGTATAATGTGGAGAGTCAGGTGAATGCTGAGTAGGTTAGATATGAGACGGACCTGCACGGGACGGGCGAGTGTGTTATGTATAATAACGATGGTGAAGCTTCCTGGTAAAGGGTTTAGATACGTTGTAAAAGCCGTTGTTCTAGTTGAACCTGTTATATAGATAAGGGACAATTCCAAGATTCTGCGGTACTGTCTTCTTCCCTGGCGATGAGTCTAGCGTCTCTGTAATTGATTAAATAGTTGTGGAAGTTTCGCTGTATAACGCAGACGTTCCTTAAATCGTCTGCCTGCGTACTGGAGTACTAAAATACGTGTTTGGAGGCTTATAGATAAAGATGCAAATGAGTCACTAAGAGGTAAAAAGTGTGAGCGACAGGATAATGAACAAGTGGAACGAGTTAGACGGAGAGGTAGGTATCACTGTGATATGTAGAGAGGCGGTAGTAATAACGGCAGTGATAATCCACCACTAAATAACAGGAAGCATTGGACGGAGTTTGACCAGAATAACAAGAAAAGGATTCATGTAGTGGAAACAGCAGAGTGTGCAAGAAGAAGCAAAGTTACACTTCTAGTGCTAGGAAACTTCAATCAAGGGAATTGGAACCATCGTAGACGACCAGAAACATGGAGAACAAAACTTACGGTAATAATAAGACTTTTCTAAGACAACGTGTGAATGAAACAACATGAATGAGGTGGAGATGTGCCAGAAAGACTCGATCTGCCTTTTACGTAGAACGATTATGTACTACTGTAATTATTTATGGGGAACCCCTTTCGTACCAGTAATTATGTGGTACTAAGTTTTGAAATCCTGGTGAACACTGAAATAAAGAAAAAATGGAAGAAGAAATTAAGAGAAACTGGAACAACAGCAGAGGAGACTTTGATGGAATGAAGAACTTTCATAGAGACGTGCAGTGGGAATCTGAGGAAAAAAACTGTAGTATAAAGAATGAAGATAATAGAATCAAAGTACCGAGAGGTAACGGAAAGACACAAAATATCCCGTGATTCAACAAAGAATGCAAAGAGAACCAAGATAGATGCAAGAAAGAGAGTGAAATAAATAGAGTAAATAAGCGCAGGAAATCCAGGAACGACTATACCAGAATGTAAAGGAAAGCTGAAAGACAATTTGAAGACATAGCATCAGTGACCAAACAGACGCAAAGTCACTCCACAGCCACATGACAGCAAGGAAAGCTGAGAACCAAGTGATAACTTTGGAAAAGAAGGATGGACTCACGAAATCGTAATGACACAGGATCTCACCTTCAAGGACCATAACATTGTATCAATCGCATCTGCTAGAAAAATGACAGGATGGATAATGAGAACCTTCAAAACTAGGGAGGCCAAGCCCATGATGACACTCTTCAGGTCACTTGTTCTATCTAGGCTGGAATATTGCTGCACACTAACAGCACCTTTCAAGGCAGGTGAAACTGCTGATCTAGAAAATGTACAGAGAACCTTCACGGCGCGCATAACGGAGATAAAACACCTCAATTACTGGGAGCGCTTGAGGTTCCTAAACCTGTATTCCCTGGAACGCAGGCGGGAGAGATACATGATTATATACACCTGGAAAATCCTAGAGGGACTAGTACCGAACTTGCACACGAAAATCACTCACTACGAAAGCAAAAGACTTGGCAGACGATGCAACATCCTCCAATGAAAAGCAGGGGTGTCACTAGCACGTTAAGAGACCATACAATAAGTGTCAGGGGCCCGAGACTGTTCAACTGCCTCCCAGCATACATAAGGGGGATTACCCCTGGCAGTCTTCAAGCTGGCACTGGACAAGCACCTAAAGTCGGTTCCTGACCAGCCGGGCTGTGGCTCGTACGTTGGTTTGCGTGCAGCCAGCAGCAACAGCCTGGTTGATCAGGCTCTGATCCACCAGGAGGCCTGGTCACAGACCGGGCCGCGGGGGCGTTGACCCCCGGAACTCTCTCCAGGTAAAAACTCCAGGTAAACTCCAGGTAAACACGATTGCAAACAAATCATACCCCGGCCGGGATTGAACCCTCGGTCATAGAGTCTCAAAACTCCAGCGACGGGCTGGAGTTTTGAGACTCTATGACCGCGGGTTCAATCCCGGCCGGGGTATGGTTTTTTTTTTTTTTAAGAAGGATGGAATGATGATGAAGAACAACGGAGAAGTTTGCAAAAAAAAAAAAAAAAGATCGAAGAGGTTTTTCAAAAGAAAGTGAAGAGTTAGCAGAAGGCAGCGTAGTCAGACGAGATCAGCAGGTACTAGGAAGTATCAACACAGTACTAGAGTGTTGAGACTACTACGTGAGTTTGATGTAACAAAAGCAATAGAACCAGATAAACTACGTATCCATGAGTACTGAGAGAAGAAAAGAAACACAAGCATTGTGTGACCCAATAGCAATAGCATGCAACCATTCTCTCGAATCAGGACAATTCCCAGAAAACTGCGATAAGGTGAATGTGGTCCCCATATATATAAAGAAAAGGACACATAAGAGGCACTGAACTACTAGCTGGTACCTCTAACATGATCAGTTTTCAGGATCAATCTCTGGTGCGGTGTTGTATCAATTGCTTCCCTGCAGTCCAAGACGATGCAATTCTCCCAGCCCTGTCTTACTTGTTTCGTCTCTGTGACCGTCATAGAACTCCAGACAATTTGTGACATAATTTTCTGTCCTTAAATCCATGCTAAGTTTCTTTAAAAAATCGTTTACTTTCTAAGTATTCTAATGTCCTTTTCCTTACTATCTTCTTCAGAACCTTGGAGAGAATGCATGTTAGAGATACCAGCTAGTAGTTCAGTGTCTCTTATGTGGCGTTTTCTTTATATATGGGGACCACTTTCACCTTATTCCAGTTTTCTGGGAATTGTCCTGGTTCGAGAGAATGGTTGCATGCTGTTGCTACTGGGTCACACAATGCTTGTGTTTCTTCTCTCAGCACTCATGGATATGTAGTTTATCTGGTTCTATTGCTTCAGTTACATCAAACCCACCTAGTAGTCTCCACTGTCTAGTACTGTGTTGATATTTCCTAGTACCTGCTTATTTCGTCTGACTACGCTGCCTTCTGCTAACTTTTCACTTTCTTTTGAAAAACCTCTTTGAATCTTCTGTTAATTTTTTTTTTTTGCAATCTTCTCTATTTTTATCTTTGAGTATTACCAAGAGATGTTTTGGTCTGTAGTTTATCCATTTAGGATAATTTGTGCTGTGATAATGTCAGGTTGTGATAATGTCAGGTTGTGATAATGTCAGGTTGTGATAATATCAGGTTGTGATAATATCAGGTTGTGATAATATCAGGTTGTGATAATATCAGGTTAACTGTTCGCAAATGTGAATGTTTGAGCGAGAATTACAAAAAAAAAAAAATAGTGATGCAGCAGTAACAACAACAACAATATTAATTCTACAAGTACATAATACAACTACTCTATTACAGATCTAGCTGACATCACTAACATACTGTATAGAAAGCCCTTGGTTATGCAGACATTTTCCCGGGCAACTTAGGTTTTAACTTACCCCCTAGGATGCAGCTCACAATAGTCACAACACCCAGGTCCCTACTTACGCTAGAAAACAGGGACATCAGGTCTGGGAAGCATCCCTAACTTTCCACTATAACTCTGATTATTTAAATTTTTCTACCCGGGACCCTCCCCATGGGCCGGGCTATCGGTGTCTTTCCCGTCAACAGCATGCGGGATCGATCCCGGACCCTCAGCGTGTGTGACGAGATAGATATCAACAAGCCATGAAAATTTAACCAACATAACCCTAGCAATCAACATGAATATAAA
>NC_069445.1:36023287-36105787 GCF_026875155.1 Cherax quadricarinatus | reverse complement strand
TCCAATTTTCTCTTACTCCAACTTTCTCTCTTACTCCAACTTTCCCTCTTACTCCAACTTCTCTTACTCCAACTTTCGTCTTACTCCAACTTTCCCTCTTACCTCCAACTTTCTCTTACTCCAAACTCTTTCTTACTCCAACTTTCTCTCTTACTCCCACTCTCTCTCTCTTATTCAAACTTTCCCTCTTACTCCAACTTTTTCTTACTCCAACTTTCTCTCTCCAACTTTCTCTCTTACTCCAACTTTTCCTCTTACCCCAACTTTCTCTCTTACTCCAAATTTCTCCCTTACTCCAACTTTCCCTCTTACTCCAACTTTCTCTCATACTCCAACTTTCTCTCTTACTCCAACTTTCCTTCCTACTAATCTTTCTCCTTGTACTCTTTCTATAATTACGAGAATAATGAGTCAAAACTTGAATATTGACTTAAAAATTAGAATAATGTGGCAATAATATCAAGAACAATGATCCAGTATCAAGAATAAGTATGCAAAGTCAGGTATAATGACTTAATATTATCAAGAGTAATGATCCAATACGAAGAATAATGATCCAATATCAAGAATAATGATCCAGTAATATCCAGAATAATGATCCAGTAATATCCAGAATAATGATCCAGTAATATCCAGAATAATGATCCAGTAATATCCAGAATAATGATCCAGTAATATCCAGAATAATGATCCAGTAATATCCAGAATAATGATCCAGTAATATCCAGAATAATGATCCAGTAATATCCAGAATAATGATCCAGTAATATCAAGAATAATGATCCAGTAATATCCAGAATAATGATCCAGTAATATCAAGAATAATGATCCAGTAATGTCAAGAATAATGATCCAGTAATATCAAGAATAATGATCCAGTAATATACAGAATAATGATCCAGTAATATCCCGAATAATGATCTAGTAATATCCCGAACAATGATCCAGTAATATCCCGAATAATGATCCAGTAATATCCAGAATAATGATCCAGTAATATCCAGAATAATGAACCAGTAATATCCAGAATAATGATCCAGTAATATCCAGAATAATGATCCAGTAATATCCAGAATAATGATCCAGTAATATCCAGAATAATGATCCAGTAATATCCAGAATAATGATCCAGTAATATCCAGAAAAGTGATCCAGTAATATCCAGAATAATGATCCAGTAATATCAAGAATAATGATCCAGTAATATCAAGAATAATGATCCAGTAATATCCAGAATAATGATCCAGTAATATCAAGAATAATGACCCAGTAATAACCAGAATAATGATCCAGTAATATCAAGAATAATGATCCAGTAATATCAAGAATAAGGATCCAGTAATATCCAGAATAATGATCCAGTAATATCAAGAATAATGATCCAGTAATATCCAGAATAATGATCCAGTAATATCAAGAATAATGATCCAGTAATATCAAGAATAATGATCCAGTAATATCAAGAATAATGATCCAGTAATATCAAGAATAATGATCCAGTAATATCAAGAATAATGATCCAGTAATATCAAGAATAATGATCCAGTAATATCAAGAATAATGATCCAGTAATATCAAGAATAATGATCCAGTAATATCAAGAATAATGATCCAGTAATATCAAGAATAATGATCCAGTAATATCAAGAATAATGATCCAGTAATATCAAGAATAATGATCCAGTAATATCAAGAATAATGATCCAGTAATATAAAGAATAATGATCCAGTAATATCCAGAATAATGATCCAGTAATATCCAGAATAATGATCCAGTAATATCCAGAATAATGATCCAGTAATATCCAGAATAATGATCCAGTAATATCCAGAATAATGATCCAGTAATATCCAGAATAATGATCCAGTAATATCAAGAATAATGATCAGGTAATATCAAGAATAATGATCCAGTAATATCAAGAATAATGATCCAGTAATATCAAGAATAATGATCCAGTAATATCCAGAATAATGATCCAGTAATATCCAGAATAATGATCCAGTAATATCCAGAAAAATAAAAATGATCCAGTAATATCAAGAATAATGATCCAGTAATATCCAGAATAATGATCCAGTAATATCAAGAATAATGATCCAGTAATATCCAGAATAATGATCCAGTAATATCCAGAATAATGATCCAGTAATATCCAGAATAATGATCCAGTAATATCCAAGAATAATGATCCAGTAATATTCAAGAATAATGATCCAGTAATATCCAGAATAATGATCCAGTAATATCCAGAATAATGATCCAGTAATATCCAGAATAATGATCCAGTAATATCCAGAATAATGATCCAGTAATATCCAGAATAATGATCCAGTAATATCCAGAATAATGATCCAGTAATATCCAGAATAATGATCCAGTAATATCCAGAATAATGATCCAGTAATATCAAGAATAATGATCCAGTAATATCCAGAATAATGATCCAGTAATATCCAGAATAATGATCCAGTAATATCCAGAATAATGATCCAGTAATATCAAGAATAATGATCCAGTAATATCAAGAATAATGATCCAGTAATATCCAGAATAATGATCCAGTAATATCAAGAATAATGATCCAGTAATATCAAGAATAATGATCCAGTAATATTCAGAATAATGATCCAGTAATATCCAGAATAATGATTCCAGTAATATCCAGAATAATGATACCGCAGATCCAGATATCCAAAATAATGATCCAGTAATATCCAGAATAATGATCCAGTAATATCCAGAATAATGTTCCAGTAATATCCAGAATAATGATCCAGTAATATCCAGAATAATGATCCAGTAATATCCAGAATAATGATCCAGTAATATCAAGAATAATGATCCAGTAATATCACAGAATAATGATCCAGTAAATCCAGAATAATGATCCAGTAATATCCAGAATAATGATCCAGTAATATCCAGAATAATGATCCAGTAATATCCAGAATAATGATCCAGTAATATCCAGAATAATGATCCAGTATATCAAGAATAATGATCATTATCCAGAATAATGATCCAGTAATATCAAGAATAATGATCCAGTAATATCAAGAATAATGATCCAGTAATATCCAGAATAATGAGTAAAAAAAACAATAATATGAGTCAATAGAAAAGAATAATGAAGCAATATGAACTAGAATAATAAAAATAAGAATAGCAATAAAACAGTAAGAACAAGAATAATAACAATAAAAAGTGGAATAATAAAGTAAGGAGTGGAATAATAAAGTAAGAAGTGGAATAATAAAGTAAGAAGTGGAATAATAAAGTAAGAAGTGGAATAGTAAAGTAAGAAGTGGAATAATAAAGTAAGAAGTGGAATAGTAAAGTAAGGAGTGTGAATAATAAAGTAAGAAGTGGAATAGTAAAGTAAGAAGTGAATAGTAAAGTAAGAAGTGGAATAATAAAGTAAGAAGTGAATAGTAAAGTAAGAAGTGGAAATAGTAAAGTAAGAAGTGGAATGATAAAGTAAGGAGTGGAATAATAAAGTAGGATAGGAATAATAAAGTAAAGAAGTGGAATAATGAAATAAAGTAAGAAGTGGAATAATAAAAGTAAGAATTGAATAATAAAGTAAGAAGTGGAATAATAAAGTAAAAGTGGAATAGTAAAGTAAGAAGTGGAATAATAAAGTAAGAAGTGGAATAGTAAAGTAAGGAGTGGAATAATAAAGTAAGAGTGGAATAGTAAAGTAAGAAGTGGAATAGTAAAGTAAGAAGTGGAATGATAAAGTAAGGAGTGGAATAATAAAGTAAGGAGTGGAATAATAAAGTAAGAAGTGGAATAATAAAGTAAGAAGTGGAATAATAAAGTAAGAAGTGGAATAGTAAAGTAAGAAGTGGAATAATAAAGTAAGGAGTGGAATAATAAAGTAAGAAGTGGAATAGTAAAGTAAGAAGTGGAATAATAAAGTAAGAAGTGGAATAATAAAGTAAGAAGTGGAATAATAAAGTAAGAAGTGGAATAATAAAGTAAGAAGTGGAATAATAAAGTAAGAAGTGGAATAGTAAAGTAAGAAGTGGAATAATAAAGTAAGAAGTGGAATATAAAGTAAGAAGTGGAATAATAAAGTAAGGAAGTGGAATAATAAAGTAAGAAGTGGAATAGTAAAGTAAGAAGTGGAATAATAAAGTAAGGAGTGGAATAATAAAGTAAGAAGTGGAATAGTAAAGTAAGAAGTGGAATAGTAAAGTAAGAAGTGGAATAGTAAAGTAAGAAGTGGAATAATAAAGTAAGAAGTGGAATAGTAAAGTAAGAAGTGGAATAGTAAAGTAAGAAGTGGAATGATAAAGTAAGGAGTGGAATGATAAAGTAAGGAGTGGAATAATAAAGTAAGGAGTGGAATAATAAAGTAAGGAGTGGAATAATAAAGTAAGAAGTGGAATAATAAAGTAAGAGTGGAATATAAAGTAAGAAGTGGAATAATAAGTAAGAAGTGGAATAATAAAGTAAGAAGTGGAATAATAAGTAAAGAGTGGAATAATAAAGTAAAGTGGAATAATAAAGTAAGAAGTGGAATAATAAAGTAAGAAGTGAAATAATAAGTAAGAAGTGGAATAATAAGTAAGAAGTGGAATATAAAGTAAGAAGTGGAATAATAAAGTAAGAAGTGGAATAATAAAGTAAGAAGTGGAATAATAAAGTAAGAAGTGGAATAATAAAGTAAGAAGTGGAATAATAAAGTAAGAAGTGGAATAATAAAGTAAGTGGAATATAAAGTAAGAAGTGGAATAATAAAGTAAGAAGTGGAATAATAAAGTAAGAAGTGGAATAATAAAGTAAGTGAAATAATAAAGTAAGAAGTGGAATAATAAAGTAAGAAGTGAAATAATAAAGTAAGAAGTGGAATAATAAAGTAAGAAGTGGAATAATAAAGTAAGAAGTGGAAATAATAAAGTAGAAGTGGAATAATAAAGTAAGAAGTGGAATAATAAAATAAGAAGTGAATAATAAAGAAAGAAGTGGAATAATAAAGTAAGAAGTGGAATAATAAAGTAAAAGTGAAATAATAAAGTAAGAATGGAATAAATAAAGTAAGAATGAAAATAAAGTAAGAAGCTGGAATAATAAAGTAATGAAATAATAAGTAAAAGAATGAATAAAAAGTAAAAGTGAACCTAATAACAGTAATAAGTCACGATACCTATATCAATGAAGCTGACATATGATTAGCTAAACCACAGCCTGAACCTAATAAGTACAGCCAACCCGCTGAATACTAAACCACAGACCTGAAAATAACCAACACCGATAGCCTAAAACTAACCACACAAGCCTAACAAGCCTGAATACTAAATAAGAGAAATCAGTAAAGCTAAAAGCTGGACTAAACCACAGCTAAGCACCCAGCTAATAAAAACAACGAAGCCTAAACCACACTATAGCCAAACCACAGCAAGAACAGCTGATACTAATATCACAGCCTGATAGCCTAAACCACAGCCTAAACCACAGCCTGATAGCCTAAACCACAGCCTGATAGCCTAAACCACAGCCTAAACCACAGCCTGATAGCCTAAACCACACCTCCACAGCCTGATAACCTAAACCACAGCCTGATAGCCTAAACACAGCCTATAGCCTAAACCACAGCTGATAGCCTAAACCACAGCCTAAACCACAGCCTGATAGACTAAACCACAGCCTGATAGCCTAAACCACAGCCTGATAGCCTAAACCACAGCCTGATAGCCTAAACCACAGCCTGATAGCCTAAACCACAGCCTAAACCACAGCCTGATAGCCTAAACCACAGCCTGATAGCCTAAACCACAGCCTGATAGCTAAACCACAGCCTGATAGCCTAAACCACAGCCTGATAGCCTAAACCACAGCCTGATAGCCTAAACCAAAGCCTAAACCACAGCCTGATAGCCTAAACCACAGCCTAAACCACAGCCTGATAGCCTAAACCACAGCCTGATAGCCTAAACCACAGCCTGATAGCCTAAACCACAGCCTGATAGCCTAAACCACAGCCTGATAGCCTAAACCACAGCCTAAACCACAGCCTGATAGCCTAAACCACAGCCTAAACCACAGCCTGATAGCCTAAACCACAGCCTAAACCACAGCCTGATAGCCTAAACCACAGCCTAAACCACAGCCTGATAGCCTTAAACCACAGCTGATAGCCTAAAACCACAGCCTGATAGCTAAACCAAGCCTGATAACCTAAACCACAGCCTGATAGCCTAAACCACAGCCTGATAGCCTAAACCACAGCCTAAGCACAGCCTGATAGCCTAAACCACAGCCTAAACCACAGCCTGATAGCCTAAACCACAGCCGAAACCACATCCTAAACCACAGCCTGATAGCCTAAACCACAGCCTGATAGCCTAAACCACAGCCTAAACAACAGCCTGATAGCCTAAACCACAGCCTGATAACCTAAACCACAGCCTAAACCACAGCCTGATAGCCTAAACCACAGCCTGATAGCCTAAACCACAGCCTGATAGCCTAAACCACAGCCTGATAGCCTAAACCACAACCTAAACCACAGCCTCATAGCCTCAAACCACAGCTTGATAGCCTAAACCACAGCCTGATAGCTTAAACCACAGCCTGATAACCTAAACCACAGCCTGATAGCCTAAACCACAGCCTAAACCACAGCCTGATAGCCTAAACCACAGCCTAAACCACAGCCTGATAGCCTAAACCACAGCCTGATAGCCTAAGCCACAGCCTAAACCACAGCCTGATAGCCTAAACCACAGCCTAAACAACAGCCTGATAGCCTAAACCACAGCCTAAACCACAGCCTGATAGCCTAAACCACAGCCTAAACCACAGCCTGATAGCCTAAACCACAGCCTGATAGCCTAAACCACAGCCTGATAGCCTAAACCACAGCCTGATAGCCTAAACCACAGCCTGATAGCCTAAACCACAGCCTGATAGCCTAAACCACAGCCTAAACCACAGCCTGATAGCCTAAACCACAGCCTGATAGCCTAAACCACAGCCGGATAGCCTAAACCACAGCCTGATACCTAAACCACAGCTAAACCACAGCCTGATAGCCTAAACCCAGTCCAAGCCTAAACCACAGCCTAAAGCCTAAACCACACGATAGTAAACCACAGCCTGATAGCCTAAACCAACCTAAATCACAGCCTAAAACCACAGCTGTATAGCCTAAACCACAGCCTGATAGCCTAAGCCACAGCCTAAACAACAGCCTGATAGCCTAAACCACAGCCTGATAACCTAAACCACAGCATAAACCACAGCCTGATAGCCTAAACCACAGCCTGATAGCCTAAACCACAGCCTAAACCGCAGCCTGATAGCCTAAACCACAGCCTGATAGCCTAAACCAAATAAGCCTAAACCACAGCCTGATAGCCTAAATCACAGCCTAAACCACAGCCTGATAACTAAACCACAGCCTGATAGCCTAAACCACAGAATGATAGCCTAAACCACAGCCTGATAGCCTAAACCACAGCCTGATAGCCTAAAACAAGCTAAACCACAGCCTGGAAGCCTAACCATCAGCCTAAACCACAGCTGATAGCCAAACCACAGCCTAAACCACAGCCTGAAGCTAAACCACGAGCCTAAACACAGCCTGATAGCCTAAATCACATGCCTAAACCACAGCTGATAGCCTAAACCATCCTGGATGAAGTAAACCATCAGCCTGCTCCTAAACCACAGCCTATAGCTACAGCCTAAACCACAGCCTGAATAGCTTAAGATTCATAGCTGAAGCACTAAACCACAGCTAAAAATAGCCTGATAGCCACGAAAGAGGCCAAAAATGCCTGATAGCCTAAACCACATCCTAAAAATAGCCTGATAGCCTAAACCCAGCCTGATGAGCCTAAACACAAGCTGTGTATCCACAGCCAACCACAGCCTGATAGCTTCACAATCACGCCTAAACCACAGCCTGATAGCTAAACCACAACCTAATGCCTAAACCACAGCCTGATAGCCTAAATCACAGGCCTAAACCAAGTTTAAACCACGAGCCTGATAGCCTAAATGCAACAGTGATACTAAAGACACATGCCTGATAGCCTAAACCACAGCCTTGAAGCCTAAACCAACCTGATAGCCTAACACAACTATAGCCTAAACCACTGCTGATAACCTAATACCTCATGTCGAAAAACTAATCAGGAGCTCTGCAGTACCTAAACCACAACCAGTATAACATAACACACAGCTGATATGCTTAACTAAACCATAACTGATTAATGTAACACTGCCTGGTTAGGCGTAAAGAAAGGTGTATGGTCAGCGAACGAGAAGAAACAGAGTGGGGTAAGACAAGAAGAGAGGTTGCACAGATGATAGAACGGTATGGAATCCAATGCAGTTGAGTGAATGCACTGGATGGGCCTGAATGCACAGGGAGAGGTAGAATGCAGGGGATTGGTGAGGGCACAAGGGAGTCAGGCTAGAATTCAGGATGGGGTGAGGGCTTTAAAAGGTGATTCTGCCCTAAATTTAACTATATTCACTAAGGTATTTAAGGGAGGAATATAATTAGTGAATATGGACTTAGTAAGCTTTGACAGGGCACATGAGACGTTGAGAAAATTAGAGTACAAGTTAAAATAGGAGCAAAGTTTGACTATAAAAAGAGAAATAAAAACCACAAGTGGGTTATGGGGTAGTGTGGGCCCCTTAGATCTGATAAGCTTGATAGCATAAACATAAGCAAGTTCCTGTCCTTCACAAAATAGCCTCGACCTGACAGGACATTAGGCTTAACCAGGAGATTGATTTGATGCTGGCCGAGATGGGCCAGATACATCTTAGATAGACCAAATCTACAGTTCTAATGATGACGGAAAATAATCATGCCGATGATGATAAACAAGTGGAATGTAAACTTAATATTCAACGGATGGCGAAAAGGATAGGAGTGGTCTGATACAGTAATGCTCAAGACACAGGGATTGGACATAAATCTACAGACATGGGTAGGCCTTAATATCTATGCACGAGATAAATAATAGGAGCCACAGTTGTCTTGAACTCTCTAATCGTTATTGGCCTCACCTAGATTTGGTTGTCAGTCTTTAGCTCCACCGTTTACAATGAAGGGGGTGCTCCGGAACAAGGGGACAAAAGAGATACAGAAGTTGATCCAATGTACAAGAAGTCTCCCTAAGAGGAAGACCTGTCAGGCCTGAATCTACTCAGAAAGAGAATTAGGGGGGATAAATTGAGGTGTGATAATGGAAGAGCATAAGTAAGGGGATGTAAATAGCGTGCTGAAAATATCTAACCTAGATAGGATTCGCAGCAATGGTTTTAAAAGTTGTAAAAATTCAGATTCAGGAAGGATATAGGACTGGTTAGGTAAAAGAGTTGTGGATGAGTGGAACAAACTCCTAAGTACAGTTATAAAGGCTTAAACGTTGTGTACTTTTAAAAATAGGTTAAATAAATACATGAGTGGGTGTGGGTGGGTGTGAGTTGGATCTGATTAGCTTGTGCTACTAAGTCAGTTGCCGTGTTCCTTCCGAATATAACCTGACCTGACTAGGTTGGGTGCATTGGCTTAAGCCGGTAGGAGATTTAGACCTGCCTCGCATGGGCCAGTAGCCCTGCTGCAGTGTTCCTTCTTTCTTTTGTTCTTATGAGTGAGGTGAATGCACTGGGAGTGGGATGAAAACACGGGGAGTGGGATGAGGACACGGGGAGTGGGATGAGGACACGGAGTGGGGTGAATGCACAGTGAGTGGGGTGAGAACACAGGGATTGGGGATGAAGGCACGGGGAGTGGGGTGAGGACACATTTAAATTGGGGAGTGGGGAGGTGGCACGGAGAGTGGGGGGATGGCACGGGGAGTGGGGTGAGGCAGCCGAAAGATAGGTCGTAGGAGACCTCGAATTTTGTGTGTGCACTCACCTAATTGTGGTTGTAGGGGTCAATTCATAGCTCCTGGCCCCGCCTCTTCTCTGTCACAGGGGCGGGCCGCTCCTGGTGACACCATTTAGGGGGTGACACCAGAGAGCCTCTAAAGGTGATACTAATGTACAAAACAGTGCTGCACCAACATAAGAGAAGAATCCTTCGTTTCTATATAGCCTATTATATATATTAACAAAGTACAAATAAGCCTATATAGGGAAAATTATTGATTTTTGATGATGTGATACATGATTTTGCATAATTGAAGGCAAGGAAATGTAAGATCAGATTCACTGAGATGTTACCTGTACTCAAGGTCAAATCGGAACTAGTATTTCTCTGATATTGCAATGTTTTTCTTTATTTTTTAAGTTTTTTTCTTTTCTTGGCATTGTTGAAGATGAATAAATGTAGGATCTGTTGGCTGTACTCAGTGGTATTTGAGTTTGTTTCCTCAATATTACTACGATTATTTATTTTATCAATAATACAGTTGAGAAGTATTCTCCTGGTCGGTTTATGGCCCTTAAACGCTCTTATTGCTGAACATTAGTAGCTGGTCATGCAGTAGTGATGTAACTGGAGTTTCTCCCCCCATCCCCCCCCACCCTCGGATTTCATGTGGGTGACACCAGAGATTCTGCCCTGGGTGACACTAACTCGACCCATGCCTCTGACTCTTCAGAACAACAATGATCTCAACGTTTTGGTGTCACCAAATCGTAGCGTAGCCTCTTATTGCTAAGAAAACCCTCGAGATACTCACGACGTTTGTTACAACGTATCTTTGCGAGAAATCCTTTCCGAGGATGGCAGACATCAAAGCGAAGAAAATAAACAGACTTTGTTGCGAAAATATGAGAGTGACACTTGGCAAGGTGAAGCCGGGCATTTCTGAACCTGTCTTTGAAAGGCAACAGCAAAAGTCACATTGATTTCCAGTTTTGATTACAAATTATATTTTGATGAAATCATATTTCATTTTTCCGATTAGGAAGGTTCGGTGAATGTACGAATGAAACTTGCCGGGTTTAGTACCTCCAACATGTGTCTAATTTATCAAGGTTAAGAACCACTGTTTTAGACTATTCCACTTCCTGACAACTCTGACTGAAGAAATACTTCCTAAGATCCCTGTGATTCATCTGTGGCTTCAACTTCCAATTGTGACCCCTTGTTACTGTGTCCCATCTCTGGAATATTCTGTCCCTATCCACCTTGTCAATTTCTCTCAGTATTTTATGTTGTTGTTATGTCCCCCTTTCCCCGTCCCTCCTGTCTTCCAGTGTCGTCAGGTCGATTTTCCTTAACCCCTCCTCTGGGACTAGTCTCGCTGCAAGCCTTTGCACTCTCTCCAATTTCCCGACGTGCTTGGCCAGGTATGGGTTCCAAACTGGTGCTGCTTACTCCAATATGGGCCTGACGTACACGGTGTACAGTCTTGAACGATTCCTTACTGAGATGTCGGAATGTTATGCTTAGGTTTGCTAGACGCCCATGTGTACTCACCCAGTTGTACTCACTTCGTTGTTGCAGGGGTCGAGTCACAGTTCCTGGCCCCGTCTCTTCATTGGTCGCTACTAGGTCACTCTTCCTGCTCCATGAGCTTTGTGTGTAGGGGGAGGGTGATGATATCAGGCAAATTGTTTGGAATAATAATCGCTCTTTGATCTTTTGGTTTATTCATTCTATGCGACGCCTCTCATAAATCAGTAATAATATACTGAGTCCAGCAAGTGCATTAAAAATCTGAGCACAGCAAATGTTACAGATGTCGATAAACGTGATCAAAATACTTGCTTACTTGACAATATAGAGGCAAATCGGGTTTTCTGTGTAGTTTATGCTAACACCAGCAGAAAAACATCCTGCGGGATTACTGGACAGCTTTCAGCGATATAAGTCTCCCTAAACTAATGGAAGAAAAATTTTAATTAATGGCCCCAGGTAATGCGGAAGATGAGGCTGTGTACCAGAGGTCACTGACCTGCCCTCGAGACCTCAGACTGTGACTGTCTTCCGACCTGACTGCCAGTCTCCACGACCCAGGGCTCAAAGAGGCACCAGGAACACGCTCCTCTTGCAGTTTACGCCGTGTCCGGCCTTCTCATCATGTGGACCAGGTAATGCTTAGTAGAGTTGACCTTTGTATGTTAATATTCACATGCACAATTCAGAACATTCAATGGGAAACTTTCTGCCGTAACTGGCTTATTCAATTTGAGGACCGAACCGCTAGATCACGTAGTATAAAATATACAGTCCTAGAAGTCAGGTGAGCATATATTTCTTCTCGCATCTCTGTATCAGGACTGGTGGCAAAAGCTCTCGCTTCACACGGTGAGTGTCCGGGTTCGATTCCCGGCGAAAGGGTGGAAACATTGGACGTGTTTCCTTACACCGGTTGTCTATGTTCACAAATCAGTAAAATGGGTACCTGGGTGTTAGTCGACTGGTGTGGGTCGCATCCTGGGACAAACCTGACCTAATTTGCCAGAAATGCTCAGCATAACAAGTGGCTTTCTATATAGTAGTATGTCACTGATGTCAGCTAGGACTGTATACCTTGTACATGTACTTGTAGTAAATAAAGATATTATTATTATTATTATTATTATTATTATTATTATTATTATTATTATTATTATTATTATTACCCAGTGTTTACATAATTATGAGAACTATGAGCAAGTCTTTTTTTTCACGAGCCATTTCTGAATTAGAGAAGGGAAAAATAAAAAGGGAGTTGATTTACTTGCATTATATTTAATGAAGCGTTAAACCCGTGTTGATTAACACAAGCTATGGTGGAGGCTCGATCCTCAGTGCCGTCATCATTACTGCTGTTTGATAATATTATGAGTCATAATATGGAATCTGAACATTAAAATCATACAGTTCTGACCTACTCTTCTGAACGTTTAACTCTCATGTTATTTGTTATAAATGGTTTAGTGATGCCGATAATCTGCGTAAAAGGCCACCTGTATATAGCTCGGGACTTTTATTAAATGGCTTGAACAGTACACAAATGTCCTGAACAGTACGCAAATGTCCTGAACAGTACGCAAATGTCCTGAACAGTACGCAAATGTCCTGAACAGTACGCAAATGTCCTGAACAGTACACAAATGCCCTGAACAGTACACAAATGTCCTGAACAGTACGCAAATGTCCTGAACAGTACACAAATATCTTGAACAGAACCCAGATATCTTGAACAGTACACAAATGTCCTGAACAGTACACAAATGTCCTGAACAGTACACAAATGTTCTGAACAGTACACAAATATCTTGAACAGAACCCAGATATCTTGAACAGTACACAAATGTCCTGAACAGTACACAAATGTCCTGAACAGTACACAAATGTCCTGAACAGTACACAAATGTTCTGAACAGTACACAAATGTCCTGAACAGTACACAAATGTCCTGAACAGTACACAAATGTTCTATTCACATTCAAGTTATTCTTGAGTTCATTAAAACTGAACTCTCTGTTATTCCGAACATACCGAAACCTTATTTTATATTAATATTCACAATTTCTGTCTTGTCCTCAGACTATTCCGAAATTTTGTCTTGAGTTCACATTACGTAATTTTTTTAATATAGTCAAAATCATCGCCATTGTTCAATATAATCCTGAATGTCTTCCATAACAACACTTGCATCTCTTATTTTCTGCTCAAAACATTTCAAACTCTTCTGAAAGGCTTAACAAAATTTCGAACGGAATTTGTATTTAAAGCTTTCCGAACTGTTGTGTTCTGCACAGCAAAAATTTTCTGAACACATACAAAAATGTTTTTTTCAGAGCTTGTATATATTTTTTTCGTTCGTAATATTCTGTGGCGAAAACATTCACAGTGATTCTTATATCTGAAATATTCCGACGTTTTTGTTGATATCATGAAGTGTTCTATGTTCAGAATATTCGGAACTTTTTATCTGTGTTTAGAACATTTCCAACTTTTTCTCATGTGCTGAGAAATTTCCGACCTTCCAGCCGAAATTCTGACCACTGCACACTCTTCTACTCTCATCGAATTTCAGACTTCTTTTGTGTTTACACTCTGTTTTCTTCTCTCGCTTAGAGAACATTATTTTCTACTCTCCAGTGTACAGAACATTCCGTACTGTTCATCAGTTTTCACAATATTCTGTAGTGTTCTCCAGCATTCAGAACAATCCAGACCTATTCATAGATAACCCCTAAATTAGTAAATAATTCCAGATAAACATCGTCCTTCTAAACATAGTCAGTTAATTTGAAGCCGGAATTTAGAAGACGTTGGGTTTGGTTTGGTAAGGTTCATAAGGAAACAGGACAAGTGTTTCCTGACACGGGTCTTAGATGACGCTCCGCCGTTGGAGCTTTAGGTCATCTGACCGAGGCATTCCGCTGGTTTACCGGTCCACCCCTTTAAAATTTGTGATTAGAAATATAACCATATTGAAGTCTCTTATCAGACGTGTAAGCCATCATGCATTTAAATGACGTCACGAATAAATTGCCAAGTGCTTCCTTTCCATAATTATATTTAAAATTTCTTGATATTATTGCCATTTAAGGATTTTTAAGTAAATTCCTTAGTGGAGAAGTACTTATTAAAGCAGTCTGCAACTCTCTGTATATATGCTAAAGGGTATATCTCCGTTGATCAAGATAAACAGTGGGGGTCAACAGGACTGAGTGTTATGGTGAGGTCAACAGAGCTGAGTGTTGTGGTGGGGTCAACAGAGCTGAGTGTTGTGGTGGGGTCAACAGAGCTGAGTGTTGTGGTGGGGTCAACAGAGCTGAGTGTTGTGGTGGGGTCAACAGAGCTGAGTGTTGTGGTGGGGTCAACAGAGCTGAGTGTTGTGGTGGGATCAACAGAGCTGAGTGTTGTGGTGGGGTCAACAGAGCTGAGTGTTGTGGTGGGGTCAACAGAGCTGAGTGTTGTGGTGGGGTCAACAGAGCTGAGTGTTGTGGTGGGGTCAACAGAGCTGAGTGTTGTGGTGGGGTCAACAGAGCTGAGTGTTGTGGTGGGGTCAACAGAGCTGAGTGTTGTGGTGGGGTCAACAGAGCTGAGTGTTGTGGTGGGGTCAACAGAGCTGAGTGTTGTGGTGGGGTCAACAGAACTGAGTGTTGAGGTGGGGTCAACAGAACTGAGTGTTGAGGTGGGGTCAACAGAACTGAGTGTTGTGGTGGGGTCAACAGAACTGAGTGTTGTGGTGGGGTCAACAGAACCGAGTGTTGTGGTGGGGTCAACAGAACCGAGTGTTGTGGTGGGGTCAACTGAGCTGAGTGTTGTGGTGGGGTCAACTGAGCTGAGTGTTGTGGTGGGGTCAACTGAGCTGAGTGTTGTGGTGGGGTCAACTGAGCTGAGTGTTGTGGTGGGGTCAACTGAGCTGAGTGTTGTGGTGGGGTCAACTGAGCTGAGTGTTGTGGTGGGGTCAACTGAGCTGAGTGTTGTGGTGGGGTCAACTGAGCTGAGTGTTGTGGTGGGATCAACAGAGCTGAGTGTTGTGGTGGGATCAACAGAGCTGAGTGTTGTGGTGGGGTCAACAGAGCTGAGTGTTATGGTGGGGTCAACAGAGCTGAGTGTTGTGGTGGGGTCAACAGAGCTGAGTGTTGTGGTGGGGTCAACAGAGCTGAGTGTTGTGGTGGGGTCAACAGAGCTGAGTGTTATGGTGGGGTCAACAGAGCTGAGTGTTGTGGTGGGGTCAACAGAGCTGAGTGTTATGGTGGGGTCAACACAGCTGAGCGTTGTGGTGGGATTAACAGAGCTGAGTGCTGTGGTGGGGGTCAGCTGAGCTGAGTGTTGTGGTGGGGGTCAGCTGAGCTGAGTGTTGTGGTGGGGTCATCAGAGCTGAGTGTTGTGATGGGATCAACAGAGCTGAGTGTTGTGGTGGGGTCAACAGAGCTGAGTGTTGTGCTGGGGTCAACTGAGCTGAGTGTTGTGCTGGGGTCAACTGAGCTGAGTGTTGTGCTGGGGTCAACTGAGCTGAGTGTTGTGCTGGGGTCAACTGAGCTGAGTGTTGTGGTGGAGTCAACTGAGCTGAGTGTTGTGGTGGGGTCAACTGAGCTGAGTGTTGTGGTGGGATCAACAGAGCTGAGTGTTGTGGTGGGGTTAACAGAGCTAAGAGTTGTGGTGGGGTCAACAGAGCTGAGTGTTGTGGTGGGATCAACAGAGCTGAGTGTTGTGGTGGAGCCATCAGAGCTGAGTGTTGTGGTGGGGTCAACAGAGCTGAGTGTTGTGGTGGGGTCATCTGAGCTGAGTGTTGTGGTGGGGTTAACAGAGCTAAGAGTTGTGGTGGGGTCAACTGAGCTGAGTGTTGTGGTGGGATCAACAGAGCTGAGTGTTGTGGTGGGGTTAACAGAGCTAAGAGTTGTGGTGGGGTCAACAAAGCTGAGTGTTGTGGTGGGATCAACAGAGCTGAGTGTTGTGGTGGGGTCAACAGAGCTGAGTGTTGTGGTGGGGTCAACAGAGCTGAGTGTTGTGGTGGGGTCATCTGAGCTGAGTGTTGTGGTGGGGTCAACTGAGCTGAGTGTTGTGGTGGGGTCAACAGAGCTGAGTGTTGTGGTGGGGTCAACAGAGCTGAGTGTTGTGGTGGGTCAACAGAGCTGAGTGTTGTGGTGGGGTCAGCAGAGCTGAGTGTTGTGGTGGGGTCAACAGAGCTGAGTGTTGTGGTGGGGTCAACAGAGCTGAGTGTTGTGGTGGGGTCAACAGAGCTGAGTGTTGTGGTGGGATCAACAGAGCTGAGTGTTGTGGTGGGGTCAACAGAGCTGAGTGTTGTGGTGGGGTCAACAGAGCTGAGTGTTGTGGTGGGGTCAACAGAGCTGAGTGTTGTGGTGGGGTCAACAGAGCTGAGTGTTGTGGTGGGGTCAACAGAGCTGAGTGTTGTGGTGGGGTCAACAGAGCTGAGTGTTGTGGTGGGGTCAACAGAGCTGAGTGTTGTGGTGGGGTCAACAGAACTGAGTGTTGAGGTGGGGTCAACAGAACTGAGTGTTGAGGTGGGGTCAACAGAACTGAGTGTTGTGGTGGGGTCAACAGAACTGAGTGTTGTGGTGGGGTCAACAGAACCGAGTGTTGTGGTGGGGTCAACTGAGCTGAGTGTTGTGGTGGGGTCAACTGAGCTGAGTGTTGTGGTGGGGTCAACTGAGTTGAGTGTTGTGGTGGGTCAACTGAGCTGAGTGTTGTGGTGGGGTCAACTGAGCTGAGTGTTGTGGTGGGGTCAACTGAGCTGAGTGTTGTGGTGGGGTCAACTGAGCTGAGTGTTGTGGTGGGGTCAACTGAGCTGAGTGTTGTGGTGGGATCAACAGAGCTGAGTGTTGTGGTGGGATCAACAGAGCTGAGTGTTGTGGTGGGGTCAACAGAGCTGAGTGTTATGGTGGGGTCAACAGAGCTGAGTGTTGTGGTGGGGTCAACAGAGCTGAGTGTTGTGGTGGGGTCAACAGAGCTGAGTGTTGTGGTGGGGTCAACAGAGCTGAGTGTTATGGTGGGGTCAACAGAGCTGAGTGTTGTGGTGGGGTCAACAGAGCTGAGTGTTATGGTGGGGTCAACACAGCTGAGCGTTGTGGTGGGATTAACAGAGCTGAGTGCTGTGGTGGGGGTCAGCTGAGCTGAGTGTTGTGGTGGGGGTCAGCTGAGCTGAGTGTTGTGGTGGGGTCATCAGAGCTGAGTGTTGTGATGGGATCAACAGAGCTGAGTGTTGTGGTGGGGTCAACAGAGCTGAGTGTTATGGTGGGGTCAACTGAGCTGAGTGTTGTGCTGGGGTCAACTGAGCTGAGTGTTGTGCTGGGGTCAACTGAGCTGAGTGTTGTGCTGGGGTCAACTGAGCTGAGTGTTGTGCTGGGGTCAACTGAGCTGAGTGTTGTGGTGGAGTCAACTGAGCTGAGTGTTGTGGTGGGGTCAACTGAGCTGAGTGTTGTGGTGGGATCAACAGAGCTGAGTGTTGTGGTGGGGTTAACAGAGCTAAGAGTTGTGGTGGGGTCAACAGAGCTGAGTGTTGTGGTGGGATCAACAGAGCTGAGTGTTGTGGTGGAGCCATCAGAGCTGAGTGTTGTGGTGGGGTCAACAGAGCTGAGTGTTGTGGTGGGGTCATCTGAGCTGAGTGTTGTGGTGGGGTTAACAGAGCTAAGAGTTGTGGTGGGGTCAACTGAGCTGAGTGTTGTGGTGGGATCAACAGAGCTGAGTGTTGTGGTGGGGTTAACAGAGCTAAGAGTTGTGGTTGGGTCAACAAAGCTGAGTGTTGTGGTGGGATCAACAGAGCTGAGTGTTGTGGTGGGGTCAACAGAGCTGAGTGTTGTGGTGGGGTCAACAGAGCTGAGTGTTGTGGTGGGGTCATCTGAGCTGAGTGTTGTGGTGGGGTCAACTGAGCTGAGTGTTGTGGTGGGGTCAACAGAGCTGAGTGTTGTGGTGGGGTCAACAGAGCTGAGTGTTGTGGTGGGGTCAACAGAGCTGAGTGTTGTGGTGGGGTCAGCAGAGCTGAGTGTTGTGGTGGGGTCAGCAGAGCTGAGTGTTGTGGTGGGATCAACTGAGCTGAGTGTTGTGGTGGGGTCAACAGAGCTGAGTGTTGTGGTGGGGTCAACAGAGCTGAGTGTTGTGGTGGGGTCAACAGAGCTGAGTGTTGTGGTGGGGTCAACAGAGCTGAGTGTTGTGGTGGGGTCAACAGAGCTGAGTGTTGTGGTGGGGTCAGCAGAGCTGAGTGTTGTGGTGGGGTCAACAGTGCTGAGTGTTGTGGTGGGGTCAACAGTGCTGAGTGTTGTGGTGGGGTCAACAGAGCTGAGTGTTGTGGTGGGGTCAAGAGTGCTGAGTGCTGTGGTGGGGTCAACAGTGCTGAGTGTTGTGGTGGGGTCAACAGTGCTGAGTGTTGTGGTGGGGTCAACAGAGCTGAGTGTTGTGGTGGGGTCAAGAGTGCTGAGTGCTGTGGTGGGGTCAACAGAGCTGAGACCAAGAGTTTTGGTTCGATCAGTGAGCACAGTTTTCTGGTTATAATCAACTTTATTATGATTATTATTATTATTATTACTATTATTATTATTATTGTCTTTATTTGTACAACTACAGGTACAAGGTATACAGTCCTGGCTGACATCAGTGACATACTACTATATAGAATGCCTCTTGTTGTGCTGAGCATTTCTCGCAAATTAGGCCAATTTTGTCCCAGGATGCGACCCCCACCAGTCCACTAACTCCCAGGTACTCATTTTACTGACAGGTGAACATGGACAGCAGATACCTTCAGGAAACACGTCGTAATGTTACCACCCGTACCGTGAATCAAGGTGTGTGGGATACCAATCGAGCTAATTTCAGTCATTAAATTAAAGATTCCATCAAAGTAGGCTGAACGAGAAATTTAATTAAAAATCATATACGTTTCTTCATAAGGAAGGTCAAAGTATAAGCCGCTCCCTCTTTGACTCTCATTACAAAATGGAAATAAGTAATCACTCACGATGGTAGTCAATTTGTAAGTTAATTATGGCGCAGTATGAAACACACGCAATAAATTATTAATAATTCACTTATTAATAGAGTTGTGTGTAGTGGTGGGGTCTAAGGAACTGTTAGTTTTGGAGGCATCAAGACTGCTAGAATATAAGTGGGAACTCCTCTCAGCAAGATGGGGCAGAGTTCGTTCTCCATTCTCAGTACCAGGACGTCACACCTGTAGAAGACGTATGCTTCCTGTCAGGCTGCTGGCAGTCCTTTGTAATATGAAAGCCAACACATGTGGCTTCTTTCCAGCAATACTTCTTGACATAAACAAATTCAAAGCAGTTGAATTGCTTAGAGGACCATAACACTTTTTGAAGATATCTATGCTTGAGGTACTTCGACTTCTACTGGCAATTACCAACGTGTTTTTAATATAGGAAAATACCAATATATGTCGTGCCGAATATGTAAAACTGGTCAATTAGCAAGAACTCATTTAAAATTAATTTTGCACCAACAGAAACTTAGAAAACTTACTTAACCTTGTTATAACAAGAGCAATTTATTTTAGCCTAACCCACCTAAATATATTTTAAATTTGTTTACAGTAATTTAATACTAAACAAACACAATGAAATATATTTTTTTTCGTTAGGTTCAGAATGATTTTGACGAAATTATTGCATACACAAATTTTCGCTTGTCCTATATAGCAAGATGAGCGTTGCTATTTAAGCCAAAATCCCAAGTTCTGCCTATTCGGCACGACACACACACACACACACACACACACACACACACACACACACACACACACACACACACACACACACACACACACACACACACACACACACATGGTCCAGCAAATGGCTTCTCGAATTTAATCCTGCCAAATGCAAAGTCATGAAGATAGGGGAAGGGCACAGAAGACCACAGACAGAGTATAGGCTAGGTGGCCAAAGACTGCAAACCTCACTCAAGGAGAAAGATCTTGGGGTGAGTATAACACCGACATGTCTCCGGAAGCACACATCAATCAGATAACTGCTGCAGCATATGGGCGCCTGGCAAACCTGAGAACAGCATTCCGATACCTTAGTAAGGAATCATTCAAGACACTGTACACCGTGTATGTCAGGCCCATACTGGAGTATGCAGCACCTGTTTGGAACCCGCACTTGATAAAGCACGTCAAGAAACTAGAGAAAGTACAAAGGTTTGCAACAAGGTTAGTTCCAGAGCTAAGGGGAATGTCCTATGAAGAAAGATTAAGGGAAATCGGCCTGACGACACTGGAGGACAGGAGGGTCAGGGGAGACATGATAACGACATATAAAATACTGCGTGGAATAGACAAGGTGGACAAGGACAGGATGTTCCAGGGAGGGGACACAGAAACAAGAGGCCACAATTGGAAGTTGAAGACACAAATGAGTCAGAGAGATAGTAGGAAGTATTTCTTCAGTCATAGAGTTGTAAGGCAGTGGAATAGCCTAGAAAATGACGTAGTGGAGGCAGGAACCATACACAGTTTTAAGACGAGGTTTGATAAAGCTCATGGAGCGGGGAGAGAGAGGGCCTAGTAGCAACCGGTGAAGAGGCGGGGCCAGGAGCTAGGACTCGACCCTGCAACTACAAATAGGTGAGTACATATATATATATAAAATATATATATATATATATATATATATATATATATATAATATATATATATATATATAAATATATATATATATGTTAACACAGTAATAAATATTTTCATTTAATAAAACATTTTTATTTTTAATCCTGTGTATTACTTCCAAAGAACCAGATGTTACTGTTGACTGGGGACACTAAGCCAGAATGATGTACGAGTTCGCATTAAGGATATATCTTGTTTCTGTAAATATTGTCTCCTCTGCTTCATAACTCGCAACGAATTACAATGTTTCAGATTGTGGATTACGGTGACTGTGCTGATGAAGACTTCGACGGCGGGGTTTCTGACGGAGCCAACTACAGGAGACGCGCTGCCGTCGATCTACGAGTACGCAGAGGCCGTGTGTCCCTGCGTGAGGCAGCATCAGTGTCCTGCCTACTATGGTTCGTCTCCCCTCGATATCTTGAACTACGGCAACCTGCCTCCTTGTCTCACCTACGGGAGGTTCCGCTGTTGCAAAAATTCTGCCATCACTGATGTCTTGATCCAGCCCCAGGTGGATCATGGAACTCTTGCTGGAGGAACATTCGGGGACATAATTAACCAGGGAAGTGACTTCAGTTCTGGAAGCAGCACTGCTGTTGTAGATGGAATTAGTTTTGGAAGTGACTCTAGTCTCGGAAGTAGCATTGATTCTGATAATAGCACAATCATTGGAAGTGGCGTTAATTCTGGAAGTAACATAAGTTCTGGAAGTGAAATTAGTCTTGAACAAAACAATATATCTGAAAGTGAAATTAGTGAAGGTGTAAGCATTGTCTCTGGAAGTAAAGACATCATATCAAGTGAGAGAAACAACACTACAGAGTGTGAAAAAACTGAGAGCAGTATTTCATCCTCTTCCGATGTCTCCAGTCAACACGTACCAACTATGGAGGATGGATACTCGCCGCCTCCAGGTCACAGTTCACCAATAATATTCTGCTTCTTCTTGCTTCCGGGATTTACTGTCGGTTCTTCTCTAAGCCAACATCACCTCAGATCCATTCAGAAAATTCCTAGTGATGAGCTGAACTCTTCTGGAATAGACCAGTTATCAACATCACAGCATGATACATTTCCTAAGCTTCAGAATAACTCACAGAGCTCAGGATCACAAGAAAGTGAGCAAGAACTCCATCAGATGGAAAATACCACGCAACAAAATATCGTCCTCTCCTATGGTGAATATCAAGGAAGCAACCATGAAGTCGTCACCATTAGCTCTCTTCATTCAGTGTCAATTCATCCTGACGATCTCAATAAGATTCATCAAAGCGTCAACGTCTATGCGGAAATCAATGCTACACTACCACTGAGTCAGTCGCTGGACCATCCGAGAAACCTCAAACAAAATTTACCCATCTCAGTAAAGGAACTTGGTCTTCCAACAGTACCTACCACTCCTCCCACCTCACAGCCGCACTGGCAACCACTTTTCAGAAGTTATCATGTCACTCGAAATCCGTTATATTATTCTGCCTTCTACAACCAGAGGCAGAATCCCAGCACCTCGAACAGCAACCAACCTCACCCAAGGCTGTGGCACACTACAACACACCCCAGATATAGCCTTAGCACCTCGCTCAACAACCAACCTCATTCAAGGCTGTGGTATGCTGCAACACACCCCAGATATAGCCCTAGCAATTCGCCCAGCAACCAGCCACACTCTAGGCTATGGTACTCTACTAGACATCCCAGACAAAGCCTGAACTCCTCGCCCAGCGACCAGCCACACTCAGAGTTGTGGAACACTAGAAAACACCCCAGAAAACGCTCCGTCACGACCACTCACAGAATTTCACCAAGACAACATCAGCTTGAGTTTCCCACTTCGCTTTAGTTTCAATAATCTTTATTTGGTTACTCTATAAGTTTATTGTAATGTTATTTACAATGCTTTCAACTAATATTAAAAAAATAATTCCAAATTATAGTTTTCTAAGTGAGAAAAATAAGAATTTTCAATTAACCTAGCATTCCATAGCATTCGTATCAACTTAAACATAAAAAAATATTATTGCAGTGTTATTACTGAATCTAAACCTGCTAAGAATATTTATAAATGTTCTAGAACATGACCAAGAGAGAGAGTCGGAGTTTAGTAGGTCTTAAAGTGGCAAAAGAAACGTAAACTAAGAAAAAACTAGTGCTGGTTTTCGCAATCTTCTGTATATAATAATAATAATATTTATAATAAAAATGCTTTTTGGAATGATAGCAGTCTTAGTACCCCGGTATCCCCACTACCCTAAGTATCCCGGTATCCCCAATACCCTCAGTACCCCGGTATCCCCAGTAACCTAAGTACCCCGGTATCTCTAATAACCTCAGTACCCCGGTATCCCTAGTAACCTCAGTACCTCTGAATCCCCAGTACCCCGGTATCCTTAATAACGTCTCACCAAACATCCTCCAACCCCTTCCCTACCCGATGAAATTAAGACACATGTGCAACATCTGGGTATCTTTATTGTAGACGTTTCGCCATCTAGTGGCTTTATCAATACAAATTCCAGGACATAACTTGAAGGCAGTAGAACTATGTACAGAAGATGAGGTAATCAGTCCCTCAACCTAGGAGTAGGTGCGAAGAGCACCATAGTCACAGCATCTCACAGCACCACACAGACCCCAAACACCTCACCACCCACAACCAATCTAGACTACATAGCAAATTGTAAAATAGTTACAGCTGTTAACATGACTCACGAAATCGTAATGACACGATTGCAAACAAATCATTCCACGGGTGGGGATAGAACCCGCGATCAGAGAGTCTCAAAACTCCAGACCGTCGCGTTAGCCACCGGACCAGCTAGCCACAATAAGATTCGTCCAACTAGGTATATTTCTACACCATAGGAAGGTTAACATAGGCACCACTGTGACCACAAATGCAAGTTTTTATAGACGAATCTCCAGCTAGCGTGGCCGTGACGAACTCTAGCTCAAGTCCCCTCAAAGCCGTTAACATGACTCATGGTCTGGAGTTTTGACTCTGATTGCGGGTTCTATCCCCGCCCGTGGTATGGTTTAGTTACAGCTGTGTACTCAGCGATAGCGATCTCTCAAACTCGCCAGACATATTACTCACACCCTCAACCTCATCAGCCAACAATCTTCCTTCTTCAACAGTCCCTCCCTCATGCTTCACCTCCAAAGGCTCCCCTCAACCCCCACCACCATCACCCCTCCCTATCCCCCTCAAGCTCCTCTACCCCACCCCACCCCTCTACCACTATTCCCCAAACTAAAACCACACCCACTGCAGCTCTCCTCCCTCACCCCACATCCACTATCTCCACCGCCTCCACTTCACCAGCCTTCACCTATACCTCCTCCACCACTGCACCCATTTCATCCAGAACCATCACTACCGCCTCTAGACGAAAACCATTCAACCCCAAACCTGCGCCAATCTTTGAAAGACAATCCAGAGAGCACAATGGACTCTCACAGTCCATTGTCCCCTTCCTTTCCCTCCAGGAAGCGGACCCGGGACTTTACCTTCAAATACCTTTCCTCTGATGGTACCACCCTCATGCGACCTCGCCATAAATCCTTCACTGACATCAACTCTGCAGAGATGATCCCATTAAAGAGCATTCAAGTGATTAAATTTAACGCACGTTCATACTTCCCTCTCAGACACTGGCAGAGCTTATTGAGGCAGAGAGATCAGATGTTGTCTTGTTAAGTAAGAGGACACAAATGCAACTAATATGACATTTTACTGTGTGCAACGTTTCGCTCTTTAGGAGCTTTATTAATCCGTTACAGACAATACACGGACACAGAGGGTATATATTATGTTTAGGGGTCTTAGGTAAACCTTACATGTGTGCTGGTTTAGGGTTGCTGGGTATTTATTTATTTATTTATTTATTTAGTAATTTGAGCATACATACAGAGGTACAAAAAATACAGGTAAGAGCAGCATGCCAAAGCCACTTATATGCATAACATTACGGGCTGGCTTAAAATTAACTTAAGATTAACTAAGCAATGATGAAATCAGTGACAAGACATTATTGTAAACAGATAACTATAAAGTACAAATGAGTATTACAAAGACAGGTCATATGGTTGCTTGCATTGCTGTACATTCAGTATTAAGTACAGAAGCTTCCTCCTTTCACCTACACCAGCACATATGTATGGTTTACCTAAGACCCATAAACATAATATTCCTCTCAGACCGATCACATCAGGTATAAGCAGTGCACCACACAAACTAGCCGGAGTTCTTGCCAAACATCTTTCCTGCCTTCTGGGGACCATCAGCCCCGCTCATCTTAAGCATTGAAGCGACCTTCTCAACTGCATCAGAGACCTCTTCTTCTGACACAAGAAACTAAGTAGTTTGGGACATCTCCCAGCCACAGTCACCCAAGAGACCTGCATGGAGACCACCCTACAGCTTATCAACGACCACCTTCGCCTTAATATACGTAGTGATGACCTAAAGGATTGCAAACTGATGGGCTACCAAGCAGGTAAAAAAACAGTGCTGTTAAAATTCCAAACTAGCCTACAAAGAAACAACCTACTAAAAACATCTATTTCTATGAAAACTGATGTTTACGTCAATGAGTGCCTTACCAAAATAAGACAAAACCTTCTTTATCGGCTAAGAAAATTACGCTATGCCCAAAAAATCCACCAGTGCTTTGTGGAGGGATGGAAAAATCGCAGTTAGGAAACACCCCACTGGGAAGAGATACTTCATCTCTACGAACATGCCTTAAAACATTCCTAATGAGGCTGGACTAACAGAATCAGAGTAAAGTGCAGATAATACCCACAGTCCACAGTTAGTGTTATATTGTCATAAATTTGTGCCCCCCTAAAATTCTAATACCCCAACTACTTTTGATTGTCATTGTTGTATTCAACGACCATTCTACTCATAGTCTTAATTTGTTTAATATCTACAGAACCCTATCTCCTTTTTTTACAACTTACCGCATCACTGTTCCATCTTATTTTATTATAAACTAGTCATAACTTGTCCTAAAATAATTCTACCTCACTTTAAGAAATACTCAATTGCCCAATTTTATTCTAAAATCCTTATTATTGCCAATTTTGCTTTAAACTATATTGATCAAAATTATGAAAACTTCTTTTATTGACCATTTATATTCTATACTTTTTTAAACTAGTATTTTCAACTACAACTTTTATATTATCCTGTCTACCATCTTACTAGCATATTATAACCAAAATCATTCCCATTTTATTTTTATCATTTTTTTTTCCCTTTATTATTTTCTTTGGTACCTTAATTTGTATTTTTTATCTTGTAAAATTAAATCAAATTTATACTCTAATTCTTGTAAACAACTTATATAAGCCCTTAGTGCAATTCAATTGAGAGTCTTGCGCCTTTTTTATATTATTAGTTTAAAATTTCAGTTGTACTATAGTCAATACCAAATTCATTATATTAGACCAAATTGCAATTACGGTGCATTTTTAATTTGTATTTTTATATTATTAAATTAAATCAGTTGTACAATGGGCCATTCTAGCTCAAAACATAGACTCCACAAAAGTCATTATATTAGACCTTAGTGCAATTACAAGTGAGAGTCTTGTTCTATTTAAATTTTGTATTTTTTATTTACTAGTTTATACCTAGTTGTACTTTAGTTCATTCCAGCACAACACATAGACAACTCAACTTCATTATGTGTAGTAGTGACTATACTCTATATGACCAAAATACTCTAGCTATAAAACTTATCCAAACTTCCCACCACTACAGATATCAGTACTAAACTCAACACATAACTCAGGATATAAATACCATAATTTAAAATAGAAGATGATTGATCACGTTGACCCTGATCTAAACCTCCATAATCTGACACCCAATAAAAACCTATTGGAAAGTAACTGCCTTATTACACAGCATCACAAGCCAGCACTACCTAAACAATGCTAAAAGTCTATCAGTACTTAAACTACAACATCAGGTTCTTAAGCAAACACTATGATGACCTCCTGGCACTCCTTGAATCATTTAAAGACCCCCTTCTCCTGCATTATTCTTACTGAGACCTGGCTTAAGCAGGACACAATAGATATCAAACCCTCTACCAGGATACACAGCAATTCACAACTGCAGACCAAACCAAGTTTGGGGGTGGTATTGCAATCTATTACTCTTACCAATTATCTTGTTATTAGCACCACTTGCTTTAGTGATGAATATGGGGAATACATTTTTGCTAATTTTACTGTAAAAACCTTAAGACCTATAACAATCGGTCCCATTTCCCGGGATACCTCACTCAAAAAATCCCAAATTTCAGTGAGAAATTAAAGTCACTAATAACAAACAGACAAATGAATAAGCCCCACCTTCTTTTAAAGCTGGAGAACTTCAACATCAACCTTGGCTTACTAGATGTTTCAGCTGAAATGATTTCATCAACAATATGAACAACACACTTCTCATCCCAACAATAACTAAACCAACCAGGCTCACTGAGACAAGTGCAACCTTTAATAGCCCACATATGGACCAATATACTAGCCCCCCTTAAATCAAGGATAATCACAGATAGCACTACAGACCACTACCCTACCTTCTTCCTGACAAACATTAGTAAACCACCACTTGAATACAACAAAAGTCTCATTTAGACTCCATGACGAGGCCTCAATAAGGAAGTTCACAGCGGGACCTAGAGATTGTTGACTGGCCTACAGAATTCTCCAAGGCCAATGGTACTGATGACTGGACAGCATTTTTCTTAAAAAATTTACTTAGACTATACAACAAACATTTTCCTATAAAAACGAAACAGATCACAAACAAACGGCTTGGGTTGCCCATGGCTAACCAGCACCATTCTGAAATCCATTGACAAGAAACACCAATATGAAAAGCAATATAGACAGGGCTTAATACACACAGATATTCTTAAACACTACTCATCAGTTCTCACAAAGAAATAAAGAAAGCCAAACAACTATACTACTCCAGTAGATTCACAGACATAGAGGAGATATAAAAAAGACCTGGAAAACACTCTCTCAGATTCTAGGGACCCACAAACTGAAAAAAAACAAGAATATTGTCCTAACTAAACCTAATGAAACACCACTACATCCCACTGACACAGCTAACAAGATAAACGACTTCTTCTCAACCATAGGATCAAAATCTCGCCAAAAAAATTCCCACATCCCAGTGCCCATGCCGGGGATACCTACATGGGAATTTCCCAAAATTCCTTCTATCTTGCACCAACTGAGCCCTCGGAAGTCACCGAGATTATAAAATCACTTAAAAACAACTCAGGGAATCCCCCCTAATGTCCCCCATTACTGTCAAGCGAGCGGCCCATACCCTTTCGCATGCTAATTTCATTACTTTTTAACAAGTCACTAGAAACTAGCACCTTCCCGAAACTACTCAAGATGGCAAGGGTTACACCAATACATAAACAACTATAGGCCAATATCAAACTTACCATTGCTATCCAAAATCTTTGAGAAACTCGTGCACAGGAGACTATATTCTTTTTATAACAGCACAAACATGCTCAACCCCTGCCAATTTGGATTCAGGAAAAATAAAAGCACTAATGATGCAATCATAAAAATGCTAGATCTGCTTTACACAGCATTGGAAAATAAGGAATATCCACTAGGAATTTTTATTGACCTAAGAAAAGCTTTTGACACAGTAGACCACGACATCCTACTCCACAAACTTGACCATTACGGTATAAGAGGCCATGCGCTTGCTTATTTCAAATCTTACCTTACTAATAGGTATCAGTATGTTACCATAAAGACACAGCATCACAACACGGCCACTTGATACTGGAGTTCCGCAGGGAAGTGTCCTTGGTCCCCTGCTCTTCCTCATATACTCAATGACCTTCCAAACGTATCCCAAACACCTGAAACCCATTCTCTTTGCTGACGACACGACTTATTCATCTCTCACCCTAATCTTGCCACCCTCAACACCATTGTTAACGAGGAGCTGATCAAAATATCGACTTGGATGACAGCCAATAACTTACGCTTAACACTGACAAAACCTACTAAAATTATGTTTGGTAGCAAGCAGGAGATGCACAAATTAACATTAAGATCGACAACACTCTAATTACCAGCATAATGGGGGCAAATTCTTAGGCCTATACCTTGACAACAACCTGAAATTTCAGCACCCATATCCAACACATAACCAAAAAAGTATCCAAAACAGTTGGGATCCTCTCCAAGATACGATACCTACGTACCGCAAAATGCCCTTCTCCCCATTATACCACTCACTTATTTATCCATACCTCACCTATGCTATTTGTGCTTGGGGATCAACTGCAGCAACACACTAAAGCCAATAATAACCCAACAAAAAGCTGCAGTAAGAATAATCACAAAAATCCCATCCCTGGCAACACCCCCCCCCCCCCACTCTTCATAGATCTAAATTTACCCCTGTTCAGTACATCCACACTTACTACTGTGCAATCTACATCTACAGGACCTTAAACTCCAATATCAACCTTGACCTAAAACCTTTCTTGATAGTTGTGACGAACCCACAGCATAACACCGACACAAAAAATCTCTACGACATTCCCCGTGTCCGACTAAACCTTTTAAACAAAAATTCAATGTATGTCAAAGGCCCTAAAATCTGGAACCCCCTACCTGAGAAACCTAGAACTGCAGACACATTCATCACCTTCAAAACTACCATTAGAAAACATTTTAAACCCCCTGGTACACCCCTTTCAACAAACTACACGAATACCACCTGGTGGTTCACCACTTACACTCACCACCCATTTGACCTTAAACAGAAAATTAATCTCAATCTTAAATAAGAATCCTATGAACTCCAATTCTGAAAACTATGTTTCTGTGCCAAAACAAAAAGCATTCACCATTGCTAAACTCACAAACTAGTATTTAGTCACTTAGCCATAATACCAACTTACCTCATAATTTGTAATATTTTAAAATAAAGAATTAAACTAAGTCTGCCGAATGCCTAGCCATGCTAGGCGTTCTAGTGGTACACTCTGTAATCATTATTTAACTACATGGGAAACCCCCACAACAACCAAATTCTGTAAATTCAACATTGTAATCTTTATAGAGAATAAACTTTGAATTTGAATTCACTGAGTACCCACCACACAAGCCACTGACGTTCTACGACGTAAAATCACTCAGGACCTTAATCTTCCTCTATCTCCCTGTGATTTTGTTGAAACCCCATCGAACTCTGCGTTAATTTCAACTACTGTACTTTTATTTTAATAACAGGCTCTACAAAAAAAACCCATGGCATAGGGGAAAGGGGTTCCCCCTCAGAGCCGTCTTAGCCAACTTATACCTGGAACACCTAGAGGCTGAACACTTCCCCAACATCATCCCCTCGAGCGTCCCTTGGGTTTCGTTACGTGGACGACGTCCTCGTAATAACTCGCAAACGTAGGTGGTATCGCATTTGATGAATACCACATACGAATGCTGCACCTCTCCTGCCTACAGTACATAAGCCACTACTTTGCACATATGCTGTATTCCTTTCAAGATTGATGGACTGATCACATCGACTCAAGGCTGAGGGACTGATTACCTCAAACTCCTCCTGTTCTTCACCACACTCCTTTGTATGGACTGATGAAGCCACTGTGTAGCGAAACGTTTCCTCATTCAGTGGTCAGTCGTCACGTGAGGTCACAGACCCTGAGCTGCTTTGGGGATTAGCGTGGACGGTTACAAAGCATGGCTTGCTTCTGCAGTGTTTTAAAAACTGAGGTTGGAGAGTTGAAGGAGGAGGTCTTGCTTCTCCAGGAGGAGATTAGGAGGCTGAAGGTCCACCTCAATGGGCTGGGAGAGAGTGTGAGGTGGTTGGAGATGTGGGGAATGAGGCTTCTAGCAGTGAGGTGCAGTCTGTCTCTCACTGTGAGGAGGCTGTGGTGGGGAGGTAGCAACGGCTACCAGCAGTAGGGCAGCCAAACACCTGCTACAAGTGGCGAGTTGTTCACAAATAATGGGGGGCGCATCAGAGTAAGGAAAGTTAAGAGTGAAGATCTGAAGGTTAGGAAATCGCTTCTCTGTTCTCCAGGAGGGAAAGTACTTCAGTGGCCAGTGAAGGTAAGGTACTACTGCCCTGCTAATGAAAGGGAAGCGCATTCTTGTGGTTGGTGAACTCTCAGGTAAGATATGTTGACCGTGCTTTTTGTAATAGGAATAAGAAGATGAGAGATAGAGTGTGCTTCCTGGAGCTGGTGTTGGGGACATTGTCAACAGACTGGATAATATCATGTCAGGTAATGGGAACAACCCATTCTGTCCAGTGCTGGTGGAAATGATATTGGAAGGGTAGGAGAGAAGAGCTGCTAGATAAGTACAGGTCAGCTATAGATTTCATTAAGTCTAAGGAGGGATCCCAATCATATGTAGCATCTTGCCTAGAAGGGGGAGTAGGAAATGAATGGTTGTCTAGGGCAATTGGTGTAAATTGCTGGCTAGACAGATACTGCAAGGAGCTTGCAATCCCATTCATTGACAACTGGAACAATTTTATGGCAAACATGATATGTATGCAAGGGATGGGGTTCATCTCTCTGGGCAGGGGTGGTAGCACTTGCAGACCGATTTAGAAGGCCATTGGTGAAATGCCTATGATTTTAAACTGATGGAAGATAGAGGTATGGGTGTTGTGGGAAACAAGCAGGTTGCAACACTAGGGTTGGAAACATTAAATGTATAAAAGGCATTCAGCATGAATTATAAATAAAGACAATAGAACAGGTCAGCAAACAAAAGGGGGACAGCAGAGGGGAGCAAGGGACTAGCTCCCCTTTAAAGGGTTTTCTATACTAATAGCAGGAGTGTTAGAAATAAGATAGATGAGCTAAGATTAATTGCAAGTGCAGGAAACCATAGTATTATTGCTTTTAACAGAGACCTGGCTCAAACTGAAAGATTTGAGAGATGCCCTCTGAATGTCACATACAAGGCTATAAATTATTCCACACTGACAGGGTCAACAGGAAAGGTGGTGGAGTAGCGATGTATGTCAGAGACAATTTTAAATTGTTGTGTTAGACAAGATATTAAATTTAGAAGCGTCAGCCCCTGAATCGTTTGGTTACAGCTTCTCGAGGGCCGAGAAAAACTAATTTTGGTGTGATTACAGGGCCCCAAATCTTGATAGGGAGTGCAGTAAATTCTATGGGACAAATTCGTAAGGCATTCTACATACGAAAAAGTTGTGCTAATGGGGGATTTCAACTATAGACAGATTGACTGGAGCAATTTGACAGGAAATTTAGAGTCGGGTGACTTTCTTGATACGATCCAGGATTGTTTTTTAAAAACAGTTTTTTGACAGAGCCAACTAGGGGAAATAACCTCCTTGACTTGGTTCTTGCCAGTAGGGAAACACTAATTAATAATCTTGAGGTTATGATGAGCTTTGGGGGGAGTGATCACAAATCACTCAGTTTTAAACATATCATGGAATTCCCCTAATAATGGCAATAAGTTTTCCCGTCCCTGACTTTCGCTTGGTGATTTCATAGGACTGAAAAATTACTTAGGTGGGCTGAACTGGAATGACCTGACTAGGGGTCAGTGAAAGGGGGTGATGGTTGCCGATATGATGCTTTCCAGGGCATAGTTCTAGCTGCTCAGTTCAAATTTTGTTTCCAAATAGGGAAATCAGATCAAACAAAAAAGATCCTAAATGGATGAACAATAGATTAAAATATCTGATTGGTCAAAAGAGAGGCATATATAGGCAAATCAAAAGAGGAGAGGGGCAAATTTAAAAAATCGATATATTCAGTTAAAGAGAGAAATAAAAAGGGAATTAGAAAAGCAAAAAGAGATTATGAGGTTAAAGTTGCAAGAGAATCGAAACTAACCCAAAAGGATTTTTTCAGGTATACAGAAGTAAGATCAGGGACAAGATAGGCCCACTCAAAAGTTCCTCGGGTCAGCTCACTGACGTGATAAGGAAATGTGTTGAATTTTTAACACATACTTCCTCTCAGTTTTTACACAGGAGGATACCACGATATTCCATAATGATAATTATGTAGAACAGGACGATAATAAACTGTGCACGATTAGGGTCACAAGTGACATGGTCCTTAGGCAAATAGATAAATTAAAACCTAAAAAAATCCCCAGGCCCTGATGAACTGTATGCAAGGGTTCTAAAGGAATGTAAAGAGGAGCTTAGCACACCTTTGGGTAATCTTTTTAACATATCACTACAAAACTGGCCCTGGTGCCAGATAAGTGGAAAATGGCAAATGTGATACCTATTTCAAAACAGGTGACAGGTCCTTAGCTTCGAACTATAGACCAATAAGCCTAACCTCCATAGTGGGAAAATTTATGGAATTTAATAATTGCCGAGGCAGTTCGTAGCCACCTTGAAAAGCATAAATTAATCAACGAATCTCAGCATGGTTTTACAAAAAGGGGGGTTCCTGCCTTACGAATTTATTAACTTTTTTCACTAAGGTATTTGAGGAGGTAGATCATGGTAATGATATGATATTGTGTATATGGACTTCAGTAAGGCTTTTGACAGGGTCCCACATCAGAGACTATTGAGGAAAATTAAAGCACATGGAATAGGAGGAGAATTTTTCCTGGATAGAGGCATGGTTGACAAATAGGCAGCAGAGAGTTTGCATAAATGGGGAGAAAAACAGAGTGGGGAAGCGTCACGGGGCGTTTCCACAGGGGTCAGTGTTGGGCCCCCTGCTGGGTTTACAATCTACAAAAAACGACCTAGATGAGGGCATAAAGAGCGACATCGGCAAGTTTGCCGATGACACCAAAATAGCCGTCGAATTCATTCTGACGAGGACATTCGAGCACTCCCGGAAGATTTGAAAAGACTGATGCAGTGGTCGGAGAAGTGGCAGATGCAGTTTTAAAAACAAATGCAAAATTCTAAATGTTGGACAGGACAATAACCATGCCACATATAAACTAAATAATGTAGATCTTAATATTACGGATTGCGAAAAAAGATTTAGGAGTTCTGGTTAGCAGTAATCTGAAACCAAGACAACAGTGCATAGTGTTCGCAATAAAGCTAATAGAAAACCTTGGCTTCATATCAAGAAGCATTTAAATTTAAAAGGAGTCCTCAGGTTGTTCTTCAACTCTATAATCCTTGGTTAGGCCTCATTTAGATTGCTGCACAGTTTTGGTCACCGTATTACAGAATGGATATAAATTCTCTGGAAAATGTACAAAGGAGGATGACAAAATGATCCCCCTGTATCAGAAAAACCCTTTCCCCATGAGGATAGACTAAGGGCCCTGAAACTGCACTCTCTAGAAGACGTAGAATCAGGGGGGGTATGATTTAGGTTTATAAATGGAAGACAGGAATAAATAAAGGGGATGTAAATAGTGTGCTGAAAATATCTAGCCTAGACAGGACTCGCAGCAATGGTTTTAAGTTGGAAAATTCAGATTCAGGAGGGATATAGGAAAGTACTGGTTTGGTAATAGAGTTGTGGATGAGTGGAACAAACTCCAAGTACCGTTATAGAGGCCAGAACGTTTGTAGCTTTAAAAATAGGTTGGATAAATAAAATGAGTAGATGTGGGGGGGTGTGAGTTAGACCTGATAGCTTGTGCTAACAGGTCGGTTGCCGTGTTCCTCCCTTAACTCAATGTGACCTGACCTGACTAGGTTGGGTGCATTGGCTTAAGCCGGTAGGGACTTGGACCTGCCTCGCATGGGCCAGTAGGCCTTCTGCAGTGTTCCTTCGTTCTTATGTTCTTATGTTCTTATTAAAGATGCCCAAATGCTGCACACGTGTCTAATTTATCAACTTGTCAGTTCTCTGAACCATTCATCTACAAAGTTATAATTCTTCCCAACAGCCAGGTTGCATTGAACGTTTCTAAATTACTAGCACAAGCTAACACTTCAGTTTAGGATCTCACCAGGACAAATTCGAAGCACCATGAACCAGTCTGTGGAGGCTGACATGATTTATGTAGGTGAAACAGCAAGGAACCTCGAAACATGCCTCAGTGAACACAATGCATGTAGGAACTATCGTTCCTACATGCACTGAATAACGCCTGCGTACTACACCGAAATTCCTCCAATCATCTCATGAAATTCAGGGACGCCCGATTAGTGATCAAAGTAACTAATTTCCGCAGACGCAAGTGCCTTGAATCAGCATTAATCGCTGTTTCTAACAATTAAACAAAAAGGCAGCTCCATTATCTCTGAAGTCTTAGCGAGAATCCTGCCATCACATAGTCTCTCCTGTTAATACTACACAAGCACATAACAGAGGAGGAACACTGAAACAGACCTTTAAAAATCCAAACCCCCCAACTGAAATTTTGTGTAACCTATCTTTATGCTACCCAAGTAATAGCTTCATATCCTTTTACTCATGTGCAAGTTAATTGTTCTACCATATTGTATTACTACTACTACTATAACTAATATTATTACTACTACTATTAACACCACTAGTATTACACCTCACTCTGTCCGTGTATTGTTTGTAACGGCTTGATAAAGCTCCTGAAGGGCGAAACGTTGCCGCAATAAAATGTCACATTACTTGCATTTGTGACTTTTTACTTAACATATTGTAGGTTAGTCTACCAATATTAATACAGATGTTGTCTTGCTCAACAGCACCTACCTCTAAGTATCCCAACGAGTTCACTCTGGATACACCTCACAACAGTCTCCCTACGACCCCCATGATGGAGTTGCCTTTTCTTTTTAAAACTCCAATATAAAAACACGAATTTCTCCCACTTCATTCACCATCACCACTTCCTCGCAGTTAGAATACACACTCACCTGGGCCCATTCATCTTTTTCACCCAACTCTGCTCTCAACATACACGACCTTTCTTTAGTCTTCAACCACACCAACACCCCCACTACCTCTTAGCAGACATAAATGCTAGACACCAGGCCTTTCACCATTCTACCAACAACCAGCTAAGCATCATTTACTCAAATATATAACCCAAAACACTTGATCATCTAGGTCCTCATTCCAACACCTGTAATCTCCAAGGCAAACCCCTGAAAATCTTTCTTGAAAACAGAGCCCCCCTTTTCCAACACTACATCGCCCCTGGACCAATTTCTGGTTCCCCATCACTCTCTCCATTACTGTCTTGCCAGAGGAGCGCCGATACCACAATTCAAAACTAAATATGCCCACCCGTCCTTGAGAATGCAGGCAATTTACTTCCCATTCCAGGACTCAAGTATCACTGGCATTCGTAAAGAAGTTTGTTACTATATAGCAAATTTTCTTTTGTTATTTCTTGTTATTTGAATTAAAGAATTAGAAAGCAATGTCGAAAACTAGATAAGAAACTGCAGCATAACCACTATTATTATTATTTATTTATTTATTTATTTAGTTATTTATTAATTTGAACATGATACAGAGAAGTACAAAAGAATACAGTTAAATTGCGCATGCAAAGCCCCCTTGAATGCACGCATTACGGGCAGGCTTAAAATTAACTTAAGATTAACTAAGCAATGATATATTCAGTGGTGCAAAAATTATTGTAAAACAGATAACAATTTAGTACAAATGAGTATTACAAAGACAGGTCATATGGTCTTTACTGTGTTGCTGTGTAATCACTGAATGGAGTATTCTGTTAGGAAATTTGAAGTTAAATAGTAACAAAGTTTGTTTGGGGTCACAGGTTGACATTTATGAGATACAATAATGAGATACATATATGTGATACAATTTATGGAGATACAATTAAATTCAGTATTTATTTAGTTGTGGGTGAGTAAGTGATTTTTGAGAAGAGACTTGAATTTATAAACAGACAGTGTTTCTTTTATATTCACAGGTAATGAATTCCAGAATTTAGGGCCTTTTATGTGCATTGAGTTTTTGCATAGTGTGAGATGGACACGAGGAACATCAAAGAGTGATCTGTGTCTTGTGTTATGGTCATGTGTTCTGTTGAGGTTGGTAAGGAGATGTTTGAGGGGAGGGTTTATGACACAATCATCACCGTTATCATCATCGCCAACATTATCATCATCATCATCACCATCACAACTGTCATCATAATTTTCAAAAATAGTTTCACCATCATAACTGGATCCAAAATATTACCCACGTATACTGGAAGCTTTCACAGATGTTTTACTCTCGGTATTCGTTCTGTCGACAGATCGAGTAAATGATTGTGGATCCTGTCACTCAGGAAGTTCAAAAATGTATTATGCATTGCACGAGGTGAGGCAACATTCGTCAGGATGCAGGACAAGCGTTTCCTGACGCGGGTTTTGGTCATATGATGAACTGCCAATAGAACATTTGGTCATCTGACCGAGGCCTTCCGCTGGCTTACCAGTCCAGCCCCGTTAAATATTAAAATTCCTTGATCGAGGTAACAAACTGAAGGTTAGGAAAACAATGAACATATATAACTTTCTTTATTATTCATAGATGTTTTTATACTGTTCTTGGTATCTTTGGATCATCTGATGCTAAATCTACACAGAGTCAATTTTTCAGGGATGTTTTAAAGTTCTATGAATGTTTTTCCTTTCGTGTAAAAATCTTATTCGGGGACTGATTACTTAAGTTTATCTTGTCGGGATGTGATCTGAACAAGTTTTCTTTATTTTGTGAAAACATAAAAACAGTTTTGGGATCTTTCTGATGAGAATCTGCATTTTTGTAATCTAAGTAGCATTACTGTATTTACTGTTCGAGGTTATTCAGCATGCGGATTGATGGAGGCTCAATCTTCCTACTGTTATTCGCGAGTAATACTGATAGGCTCTACCCTAGTATAACACTGGTCAACAACCAAAAAGATTTAGTCAGAGTTTGCAATTTCCAACTAATTTTAGATCACTGAATAAAAAATATCATGGTTTAAAATTGTTTGTTAGCTCTACTTTTCAATATACAGCACGTGTGACAACAGGTTCCAAAAGGCTTGTGGCAGTGTGTTTCTTACCACACAACAGTCTGACTGGCCTTCATTATTGTTCCAGCAGTCATAGAAGGTGGTTGTGCTGTGAAAGTTTATATTTTGAGGTGAAAGGTAGGTGATTTTCTTAGCCAAACACACTGGAGACTGTTCATAAATTCATCAAAAACGAGTTTGGAAAGTGTGTCTTGTGCAAAACGGCAATGGTAAACCATCAGTTTTCCCGAGGGTTATGCACCACATATTTAAAGAAACTAATGAGAATTATAAAGCATATGTTGCAATTGCAGGAATATGATGAACATCAATGATAGCTTGTGGTGACTTAAAGGTTGTTGCTCTTGTAATGGGCATGCTGGGTGGATGCACTAAGTACTGCTGCTTTCTATGTGAATGGGGCAGCCGTGCAAGAGGTTCCCACATCAGGAGAGCTGGCCACCTCGTCAGTCATTGGAGCCTGGGGTGAAAAATGTTCAACATTCACCTCTCACTGAACCAAACAAAATTTTACTACCACCACTACACAAAACTGGGGCTCATGAAAAACTTTGCGAAAGCTTGGACAAATCCGGTCAGGGATTCAAGTATTTACTATCAAAATTCCCCTCACTGAACGACACTACGATAAGAGAGGGAGTCTTCAATGGTCCTCAGATTTCAGAGCTTCTTAAAGATGGTGACTTTGAATCAGACCTTCAGGGGGAGGAGAAAGCTGCCTGGGTAGCACTCAAGTTAGTGTCGAAGAGATTTATCGGAAACAGAAGGGATGGCAACTATGAAAAATTTGATGGAAAAACTCTCAAGACTTACAAGAACATGGGTTGTAAATGTCACTTAAATCCACTTTTTGGACTCGCATTTAGGCTTTTTTCCAGCGAGCTGTCTACCTGGAGGGCATTCTCCCCAGAATGCCCTCCGGGGGTTATGCCCTCCAGGTAGACAGCTGGAAAAAAGTCTAATGTGAGTCCAAAAAGTGGATTTTAAGTGACATGTTACATCCCATGTTCTTTTAAGTCTTGATGGGGCAGTTAGTGACGAATATGGTGGAAAGGTTTACCAAGATATTTCAACCATGGAAAAATGGTTTCGGGCAAATGGGTCACAATAATGCTTGCAGACTATTGCTGGACATTGGCAAGAGATGATTCTTCGTCCACTATAAGCGTCAAGCAAAAAGGCAGAGAGTAGGTACGGATTAGAGTTTAAAACATACTGACATATGTTTCGTTGTAATAAAATAATCAAATATTTTTGTGTCTCATATTCTTTAAACCCATAGCCAATTAAGCATGGATTCCAGACATGAAAATACGTAAGAATTAATATCTCATTTAAGAAGCATACAACTTTTCAAAAAATTTTTGACCAGTGTAAATCAGTAGCAGTATCCGACTAGTCTGAAACGGTACCACTTTCTGACAACACCTCCGCCCAAAGACCCCTCTTGGGGCGTGGCCGTTCCTCACCATCTGCAAGGCTTCCATCTTTGTAAGGAATGGAAGGTGGGTCTTAGAGTCTTCGTTCTCGCGAGATGCAGACTGAGAAGGATCTGGGGAAGTTGCATGTTGAGGAGATCCTCGAGTTCCCTGTTGTCTTGTTCAGCAGTGTCCGTGGAGACAATGGGAAGGACAGGTGGTGTTGACGTTGAGTGACCCCGCGACGCCATCACAATTACATCGTCAGAAAACAATTCCTTCAACGCCTCAGGCTGCTGCTGCAACCCAGTCTTCCCGCCAACTGGTGGATACACAAGACTGTATTAGTGCACATGGCAGAGTAGCACACCAGCATGCAAATAAAATGTTAAAATTTGCTTTCAGGTTGAGAGAGAATTATTATAATCTTCATTTTAACATTGAAACAAACCATAAAGTTGAGATAAAACTTTCAAGGCGTTTCGGCAGTCCTCGATTTTCGCATTATTATTTCACGAGATTAATAGCTCTCCAAAAAAGAATATGTAATTCTGCTAAGGTTTCTCTCTAGTTTGTGGGTTGTTAATTATTTTTTGCAAGGTATTAGGAATTTTACTCTTCTACCTGGAGCACTTTTGGAGGGGACAAGGGCCGCTGGGGCTCACCTCGCCTGCCTCTGTAGTATAGAAGGTTGTCTGCATATTGGGGTTTGTTGTAGACGCCCTTGCACACACTGTTCAGCTTGTTAGCCAACCTCACCCCCAGAGCCGCCGCCTGGGCTCTAACTCGAGCTCGCTGTTGGGTAGTTGCTGGGGGTGAGATCCTGTTGATCCAGCACCAAAACCCTACAACTTTCCCCACCACCAATACCTATTACCACACAACACACAACTATTATTTGGTTATCCCTGAAAGCAAAGAGGGGAATGTTTTAAGAGTTTTAGTTAATCCAATTTCTCTTACATGGGTGTGAGCATGGGTTGTGAAAGTTGCAACAAGGAGAAGGCTGGAGGCAGTGGAGATATCATATCTGAGGGCAATGTGTGTTGTGAATATAATGCAGAGAATCTGTAGCTTGGAGATTAGGAGGAGGTGCGGGATTACCAAAACTATTATCCAGAGGGCTGAGGAAGGGTTATTGGAAGGTTTGGAGTATGTAGAGAGGATGGAAAGAAATAGAATAACTTCGAGAGTGTTTAAATCTGCAGTGGAGGGAAGACGGGGTAGACTCTGGTCTAGGAAATGTTGTAGGGAAGGGGTAAAGGAGGTTTTTTGTGCGAGGGGCTTGGACTTCTAGCAATCGTGCATGAGCATGTTAAGAGCAAACAGAGACAAGTGGTTTTTAGGAATTGACATGCTGTTGGAGTGTAAGCATGGTAACATTTATGAATGGAAACTGGCAGGCCGGACTTGATTCCAGGAGATGGGAAGTATAGTGCCGGCACTCTGAAGGAGGGGTGTTAATGTTTCACTTTTATAACTGTAATGCAGGCATGCCTCTGGCAAGACAGTGTTGGAGTGAATGATGAATTTTTTCTTTTTATGGGCAGCCCTGCCTTGGTGAGAAGAAAATATTCAAAAAGTTCCGGGGAGAACCTTAAGTTTTCCCTGAGGTACGTTTATTGTCTTCTCTGAGGATGAGGGTCCCCAGTCCAGCCATAGAGATGGTACTTCCCTATATATATAATATATATATATATATATATATATATATATATATTATAAAATATATATATATATTTTATATATATATATATATATATTATTTATGTAAACAATCACACAGGCAACAACTAAAGGAGGGAGGCGAAGTTTCCTTAGAGTAGCACAGTGCAGGTTTGACACTTGCCACAGCCTCTCTTAGAATGTGAGCCAACGGTGCCACCCGCACCACCACCATCCCCGTTCCTCCCCCCCCCCCATGTAGGGTAGGAGAGGGCCCCCGGGGTTTTTAGAAGTCAAGGAATATGAAATTAGAAGATAGAACCTTTTTCTAGCTGCTTAAAACAGGCCAAGTGACTTGAGAAAATGTTTCTCAGTGGCTACTATACATATGGATTGCTGTTATTCTGTGTAGCCTTTTTAATTAATAAAAGAAAAATGAAAGTGCTTTTTATGTCCGTTTAAATGTCCTTGTCTGGGGTACTCAGAAGTATCTCTTCATATATTCCCAAATATTGTCTACCAGTCGTCTCAGTATCGATTAACATACTTAATCATTTCTTTTTTTACTGTATCAACATTTTTATATACAACTATGATATTAAAATTCTTAAGTGGAGATGGAGTATCAAGAATGTTCTCGTGGTAAGGCAGAATCAACATGTTCTTGGTTGAATACACTGCTTTCTCATTTTTTGAACTGGAAAATGTGTTTCCGGCAAATTTGAAGAGTAGTCAATTAATTTTTTAGTATTTTAGATCATTTGCAAATTCCAGCCCCCTCACTACAGCACCTCACTACAGCCCCTCACTACAGCACCTCACTACAGCCTCTCACTACAGCACCTCACTACAGCCTCTCACTACAGCCTCTCACTACAGCACCTCACTACAGCCCCTCACTACAGCACCTCACTACAGCCCCTCACTACAGCACCTCACTACAGCCCCTCACTACAGCACCTCACTACAGCACCTCACTACAGCCCCTCACTACAGCACCTCACTACAGCCCCTCACTACAGCACCTCACTACAGCCCCTCACTACAGCCCCTCACTACAGCACCTCACTACAGCCCCTCACTACAGCCCCTCACTACAGCACCTCACTACAGCCCCTCACTGCAGCCCCTCACTACAGCACCTCACTACAGCACCTCACTACAGCCCCTCACTACAGCACCTTTCTACAGCCCATCATTCGTCCTTCATCCACGTCATCTGACGCCCAGTGGAGCCACACCACGCTTCTCCACTCACGTCAAGCTACTTAAACAACAACCAAAATTTAAGGTAAGTGTATTCACATTGCTTGACTTAGATTATGGTAGGTTCAATTATCTTGTATTATACTATAATAACATACTTTAATGTACCTATAACATCTGCTTAACTTTTATAATCATTGTATAATACTTCGTTTATTATTTTAAGTGAGTTATTCATTTACACAAAAGTTGGCAAAATGGACAATGTCAGATTCACATATAGAAATAAAACAGATTTAACTAAGTAACTTTTTGCATTAGATTTGATAGAATATTTCCAGCGAGTTAGCTCTATTGTGACGTCTTTTTAACAAACCTGTCGTCTCCCACCGAGGCATCGTGAGTCGAGAAAGAAGAAAACTTTCTTTAATAACGTGTAGGCTTTTAAAGAAAGCTTGACTTTCTGAATGGATAACTTAATTAACATGATATACCACTTTATACTAAAATGATCAGTTGGTCAAACTGTATAAGAGAGATTGTAAGTTTGTGTTTTTTGGCAGATTTTACACTTAAAAGTATGGAAAGTAATGAAAATTCTGCTTATTTCTCTGTTAGGTAGTTTAAAATATGAAGGTTTTAGAAGCAAAAAGCTTTGAAGGACATTTTGCTTAGCAAAGCCAAATATTACAGATAAGTGAATGATGTTGCGTTTGTGTCCACGTAATGAGAACGTTAAAGTTTTCTTACCTAAATTGCATATTTTGGTCCCCTCACCATTATTTAGATGCGTTTATTCGCAGGAATCATAGGAAATTTATATTTAACATTTATAAGAAATTTAAATTTTATATTTATATAAAGACTAAAAACGTGTTCGTATATACATTATATCTCGTGAGAGTAAGACTAAGAGAAATATTATTTAACAATGTTGTTTGAGAATATATGGTCTTGAGATGTCAGTGACGTATATAACAAAATCTTTGTTGTTGCTACTAAACTAAATACCTACAGGATCTCATACAGCCTTGACAGTGACAAAAAATAAAAACATTTTATAGAACAGAACCGAGCAAGCCAGTGCTAAGAAAACCTTTATGTTGAACCCAGAGCAATGAAAAAACTAATATACGAGTTGTATTAAGGAGCCATATCACTGTGAGTCATAGAGCAATAAGGAATTCATCTACGGTGTCAGACGGTGGTGTGTGTACATGGTTCCTTGCTTAGAGGTGATAGATTTTATCTTGGTTCACGAAATCGTAATAACACGATTGCAAACAAATCAGGGAAACGGATGATATATGAACCCATGGCGAGTGAATCCTAAAACTCGCAGGCCAGTGTGTTAACCACTTGACCAGCACGTCTAATAAGATTCATCCAGCTAGGTATAAAAATGTATGGAAATACACCTAGCTGCATGAAATATATTAGAACCAGCTGACCCAGTGAGCTTTAGGACTCATTTGCCACGTGTGGAAAATTAAATTTACCTGGATGTATCTCATTAGATACATACCAGTAAATGGTAACAAAGATAAATAATAATTATCAAAGTTACAGAGACAAGTAGGAATTTAGGATACCTAGGTTGCAAAAAAATGTCCCCCTTTGATACATACCATAATCTATCTCGCCACAAGTTGCTCTAGACCTATATTAATTACAAATGAAATGTACATCACCAGGAATTCTGGTAAAATTTAATATAAATTTGTGGACTGTATATTAAAATTAATAAATGATTACATATACACATTTATATAACAGAAGGAGAATTTATAATCATAACACTCACCAATTTGTCTGGAGATTATTGTGTATCATACTCAAAAAACCTGTCTAAATATATAGAGAAAACTGGCCAGAATCTCAACATAGACTTATCTGAGGTTCCTGGAGCTGTCCTGTCCAACTGCTTAATGCTCAAATTATGCAGGACTGCACATCCAACAATTTTGGTTCCTATTTGAGAGGTTTTAAGCCCAATATAACCCCTAGAGCGACGAAAATCAAGCACATTACATTAGCGTGCCTGTACCACATTCAAAAAAACAATGGCGACTCCCCCCTGCTCGTCAGCGCAGGTGCAGAACTTCCCTGTCGATTCTCTTATTTAAAATGCAGTCAACAGAACAATAGTAACGTATTAATCATGTTTATTTACACAGCATAAATTTTGAGAAATTATTTTCCACACCACGGGTTCAACCCCCACCCGTTCCATGATTTATTTCATCTTGTTCATATGGAGAAGACCGCTTTTAACTTGTACTAGTTGGACAGGAGTTTACCGAGTTCTTTTGACCATCCTATCAGCTTAATGTGAGGACTATCATGCGAGATGGGATGCATATCTCACCCATCATTCTTGAATCCTTGTTAATTCAGCATGAAATGACAACTGTAATGAATCTGAACTTAATTTGTATCACTTATTTAATTACATTAAGCCAACTATTGTAACCATTCTAAGAACAATAGTGAAGTGATTATAACTGAGCAGAAAATAATTTCGGTAAGTGCGAAATAATAATAATAATAATAATAATAAGAAGAAGAAGCAGTAAATAAGATAAAAGAAGAGTAGAATTTTTCTTTCAGTCGGGTGTCACATTACCTTCAGTTCGTTCATACCCAGAGTGGCAGAGTAACTTACGATAACCTTCATGCCTGGGCAGGATGCTGGCTTGAGGGGTGGCTTGGTGATGAGTGTGGCCTCTTGCTGGCTTGGTGATGAGTGTGGCCTCTTGCTGGCTTGGTGATGAGTGTGGCCTCTTGCTGGCTTGGTGATGAGTGTGGCCTCTTGCTGGCTTGAGTGGTTGCTTGGTGTGGCTTGTATCTCTTTGGTTGCTGCTGGAAGGATGGGTGAACCTGGTGATGTCCTGCGAAGCGTGTCCTGGGGACAGACAGCAATGCAATTCACGTTAATGCATTCCGAGGGTAATTTCCTCGGTGATGGTAAAGGGCTCTTCATCCAAGGAATTGGAGCTGTTTTCCTCTTACTCGAATCAAACACATTAATATATTTCTCAATAAAATATGATAATACTAATACTACAACTAATAATAACAGCAATAATAATAAATTTTACTGTAGGATTTATTGCTTAATGATCCCCAGAAGAAAAATGGTACATGTACTTGTCTCACTTCGAGGACTACTGTCCACATTTTTCGAGTACTATTTCAACTAAAATAAAAAAAAAAACTATTACAACCAAGTCCCAGACTCCTCATAGTACTCCTATACCCAGACTCATCTTAGTACTCTTACATCGAAACTTTTCATAGTACTCTTACACACAGACTCCTCATAGACTTGTAACTTATACCCTGGTGAGCTTTGCGGTAAGTGCTGCGGTATGCGCCGAGTTAGTTTCAGTTTAAACCATACCCCCGGCCGGGATTGAACCCGCGGTCATAGAGTCTCAAAACTCCAGCCCGTCGCGCTAGCCACTAGACCAGCTAGCCACAATAAGATTCATCCAACTAGGTATATTTCTACACCATAGGAAAGTTAGCACAGGCACCTCTGTGACCACAAATGCAAGTTTTTACAGACGAATCTCCAGCTAGCGTGGCCGTGACGAACTCTAGCTCAAGTCCCTTCACTGCCGTCAACATGACTTAAGAAATCGTAATGACACGATTGCAATCGTGTCATTACGATTTCTTAAGTCTAGTTTCAGTTTATTCGGCGTTCATCACACGACCAATTTTTTTACCTTTCCTCTATACCAGCCGCACTGGCAGTCAGGTGGGAGTGGTTGCTTATGGTCCCCGGCCACTCTGATTCACTGTCAGACTTATTCGTTAACTAATGGGGTGAGAGGCTGGCTCTAGCCGAATTGAAGTTACGTTTACCGCCCTGGCACAATTCATACTCACCAGCCGGCTGAGTACACACACACATACTGGTCAAGTATGAGGTGAAAATAGTGTTGGAGTGAGTTATCTCACTTTGCTCTCTTTCTAGTTAACTTCTTGCTGCTCCATTGCACATTTTATATATAGTAAATATTGGTGGAGGAAATATTCGGGTACTCAGAACTACCCAGGTCTTACCTTTACCTTTGTTTTGAAATTTGCTCCTTGTCTGGAGACTTAATTTACGGTCAGGTACAAGAGATCTTTCTTAGTGAACCTGTGTTCGTAATGTGGGATGCCTGTATTGTAGGCAATTCTGTTATTTTGTAGAGCTTCATTGCCCTCTGTCTTGCTTACGTTAATGCAAATATTTCGTTACTGCTGCCATGCATTGAGCGTATTATTACCGGGTATTGCTTACTATGTTTAGTACTGGCTGGGTAATGCCACCTGCGCATGTTAGGCGTTTGGGGCGGCATATAGTTTGCAATCATTGCCCAGACAATCTCTGCAGCTCTGTTGGCATTAAATATCTTCATACTTTAACTGCTGTACAGCTTCGTCGCAGCGCTGTATGACCCTAGTGGGTTTAGCGCTTGGTTTTGATTATAATATTGCATAGCTCCATGAGCTAATTCACACGAGCTAAGGTTTGATTCATCCAATATAGCTGCTGCATTTGGTGTGTCTACTGCTCAGGAAGCTCGTGTTAGTCTCCTCTCCCCATTCTGTTACCTAGCTCTGCAGTGGAAGGTCGAGCATTGGCCAACTCTTTTTAACACGACGTTGCATGGTGAAGCAATGGTATTCACTTCCGTCAAGCATATCAGTGCATTCCTGTTAAATATCGACGAGATTTTAAGATGAATAAGCTTGAACCAAAGCAATTATGTGCAGATGTTACTAGGCTAGTCACTGTGGATTTTATCTATTGGGGTCTTCTGATCCACTCTCTCAGACCGCGACATACAGATTAGATTATATTTTGCCACCGAAATGGCTAGTTTATTGTGCACCCCATATCCATCTTGTGGACGGTAGCGTAAAAGCATATGGATACACAAAAGGCCTAGGAACTAGGCTCCAAAAGGGTTAACAGGAGTACATATGGATTTATATCTACAGTTCGCTTATCTGTTACAAGCAAATTTAGGAAATTTGCTTAGCATATCTGGTATCTTATTTTCATTAATAAGATATCTTGACATATCACATAGGTTTTTCTTCTTCTCAATGTGGGCAATGTGGCAGATGTTGCAGGTGTATGGTGTAGGAGGTAGGTTACTGAAAGCAGTGAAGAGTTTTTACGAGGATAGTGAGGCTCAAGTTAGAGTATGTAGGAAAGAGGGAAATTATTTCCCAGTAAAAGTAGGCCTTAGACAAGGATGTGTGATGTCACCGTAGTTGTTTAATATATTTATAGATGGGGTTGGAAGAGAAGTAAATGCGAGGGTCTTGGCTAGAGGCATGGAGTTAAAAGATAAAGAATCAAACATAAAGTGGGAGTTGCCACAGTTGCTCTTTGCTGATGACACTGTGCTCTTGGGAGATTCTGAAGATAAGTTGCAGAGATTGGTGGATGAATTTGGTAGAGTGTGCAAAAGAAGAAAATTAAAATGAATACAGGAAAGAGTAAGGTTATGAGGATAACAAAAAGATTAGGTGATGAAAGATTGGATATCAGATTGGAGGGAGAGAGTATGGAGGAGGTGAATGTATTCAGATATTTGGGAGTGGACGTGTCAGCGGATGGGTCTATGAAAGATGAGGTGAATCATAGAATTGATGAGGGGAAAAGGGTGAGTGGTGCACTTAGGAGTCTGTGGAGACAAAAAACTTTGTCCTTGGAGGCAAAGAGGGGAATGTATGAGAGTATAGTTTTACCAACGCTCTTATATGGGTGTGAAGCATGGGTGATGAATGTTGCAGCGAGGAGAAGGCTGGAGGCAGTGGAGATGTCATGTCTGAGGGCAATGTGTGGTGTGAATATAATGCAGAGAATTCGTAGTTTGGAAGTTAGGAGGAGGTGCGGGATTACCAAAACTGTTGTCCAGAGAGCTGAGGAAGGGTTGTTGAGGTGGTTCGGACATGTAGAGAGAATGGAGCGAAACAGTGTGACTTCAAGAGTGTATCAGTCTGTAGTGGAAGGAAGGCGGGGTAGGGTCGGCCTAGGAAAGGTTGGAGGGAGGGGGTAAAGGAGGTTTTGTGTGCGAGGGGCTTGGACTTCCAGCAGGCGTGCGTGAGCGTGTTTGATAGGATGAATGGAGACAAATGGTTTTTAATACTTGACGTGCTGTTTGGAGTGTGAGCAAAGTAACATTTATGAAGGGGTTCAGGGAAACCGGCAGGCCGGACTTGAGTCCTGGAGATGGGAAGTACAGTGCCTGCACTCTGAAGGAGGGGTGTTAATGTTGCAGTTTAAAAACTGTAGTGTAAAGCACCCTTCTGGCAAGACAGTGATGGAGTGAATGATGGTGAAAGTTTTTCTTTTTCGGGCCACCCTGCCTTGTTGGGAATCGGCCAGTGTGATAATAATAATAATAATAATAATCACATATGTTATTATACTGTCTATCTCAATAAGTGGACAATTAAGCACAAAGTGTTCAAGACAGTGACCATATGCCTGATCACATAATTTACATTTAGTTTGATCATCATCTGTGCGTCTCCTAAACTGCCAGAAGTACTTGTAACCAAGCCTAAGCCTGGCCACTACAACATCAGTGTGTTCACATTGCACGTTGCTCCATAAACATACTTGTCAGACACTGCAACATCATAGAATCTTGGTTCAGAGGACATCTACAAGACCTTCACGGCTGCTGCAACTAACCCATCCCTTTGGGTAGGACCTACTTCCACTGGGGAATCCCGCCTACCAGTGACTATGCCCTCGTCTGCTACACGTCCTTATCCACTGACGCCTATATAACCGCTAGTCTTCTTGCCTTTGCTCCAGATTCTCCTCCACCACGATGCTGTGAACACTAACTCCAAGGCTGAGGGACTGATTACCTCATCTTTTGTATATAGTTCAACTATCTTCCAATTATGTCCTCGAATTTGTATTGATAAAGCCACTGGATGGCGAAACGTCTACAATAAAGATATCCAGATGTTGCACATGTGTCTTAACTTTCACCCAGGTACCTACTTATTGCTCCAGCAGGTGCAGGGCCACGTGGGCCATGGCCAGTACAAACGCTGGGCGTTTCCTTACATCCATTGCCCCTCTTTATTTAGCAGTAAGCATGTACTTGGTAGATATAGATGCTTAAAAATCCTGGCAAAATGAGTTAATGTACAATTGTTATGGATTCCATCACGCACTGGGTTACTCCTTCATGATTAAATTGATACTCTAGCCTGGACAATCCTAGAAGGACTGGTCCGAAATCTGCACAAAGAAATCGCTCCCTAAGTAAGCAAAAGACTGGGCAGTTGGTGCAATATACCCCCAGTGAAGAGTAGGGGCGCCATTAGTACACTTAGAGAAAACACAATAAGTGTCCGGGACTCGAGACTTCAACAAATGCCTGAAGTCAGTACTCAATCAGCAGGGTTGTGGTTCGTACGTTGGACTACATACGGTCAGAAGTAACAGCCTGGTTGATCAGGTCTTGATCCACCAGGAAACCTGGCCAAAGACTGGGCCGAGGGGGCGTTAACCCCCCTGGAATACCCTTCAGGTAGACTCCAGGTAAGAAAAGTACCCTGAAGGAAAATGTAGACTATAACTTTGCTGTATCCGTATCTAGCATTAGGAATATTATTATGAGGCAAATAATGAAACTGAATGTTATAGGAATTCATTTAGAAACCTGAGTAGATCTATATCCCACCATGATAACATGAACGTAGATAAGTATGTGTATTAAGCATACTGATGTTGTAGTGGCCAAGGTTTAGAAACTGAAGGAAATTCTCAGCACTTGCATACTATGTGCTTAATTGTCCACTTATTGAGGAATATAGAGATAGACATTATAATAATCTATGTGATATGTCAAGATATCTTATTAATGAAATTAAGAGACCAGATATATTAAGCAAATTTCCCAAGTTTGCTTGTAACAGATAAATGAACTGTAAATATAAATCCAGATGTACTCCTGCTAGCCCCTTTGGGGCCTATTTCCAAGGACTTTTCTGTATCCACATGCTCTTGCGCTACGCTCCACAGGATTGATATGAGGTGCACAAAGAACTAGCCACTTCATCGGCAAAATCTCTCTAATTTTGGGTGTTAGTTTAGTTTAATATTTTTATTATGCACCGTATACCCATCCTGTGGGTGGTAGTCAAAAGATTACAGAGGCACATAATTGGTCCAGGGACTGGGCCCCAAAGTTTTGATAGCTGAGCAAGTTACAGAGGTAATGAACTCCAGGTAGATCTGGTCACAATCATGACAAGTTACAAAGGTATTTACAGATTATAGAGGTACATAATGGGTTCAGGGACTGGGCCTCCAAAGTTTTGATAGCTGAACTAGGTACAAAGGTAATGAACTCACAAGTTACAAAGGTAAAGAATCCTGTAAGTAAATTTACTTACTTACGTTTATACATGGCTACGGTCATGAACACATTATAGAGTAATGAGCAATTCACACGTCCGAACCCGGTCACAACTGTAATGAGTTATTGGTGCAAATATTGATTGTTGAGTCACACACACACACACACACACACACACACACACAAATAGGTGAGTACACATACACACACACGAGTATACATACACGAGTACAAGCACTTACACATATATGAGTACACAAATACACATGCAAACACACACACAAGCACACATACACAGACACACACACAGGGCCAGGAGCTGAGTCTCGACCCCTGCAACCACAATTAGGTGAGTACACACGCACACGCACACACACGCACACACACACGTGGTAATGCTTTATTTACATGGAGCAAAGTCAGGGTATTTTTCCAGAATGTTCTGTAATATACCACTGTGGATAAAATACCTTGCCATTTCTTGAACATTTCTGAGTGAGTTGTCTCTAAATTCATTAATTTTATCGCACTCCAGTACATAATGACGCAGGGTGTGACAATAGTCCATCCGGAAAAGTTTACATTTCGTTTGGTCTACATCTGGTGGTGGTGATTAACCTGCCAAAGATACTTGTAACCCAGCCGAAGCCTGGCAGCAGTGACAGCCGGAGCCGGGCGGCAGTGAGATCCAAGAGTCTGCTTATTTTGTTGGATGCACCATAGACATGTGGCTCCTCCTGCATGATGGAATGATGATAGATGGACTGAATTGTGTCAGTCTCCCTAAGTCTTAAGTCAATAAAGTTCAATTGAAGTTCTTTTCGTATAATTGTTCTCAAACTGCTAACTGAAAAGCATACAGCTTAGCCAATTTATCAGTTTTATCATGCATCTGAAGACCAATGTGAGATGGGATCCACAGCATGTGCACTCTGACTCCACTGTGTGCACTACCTAACAGAGTTTACTGCCAGAGGGGAATCATAGGCCTGTCCCGTGTGGAAAAATAATAATAATTGAACTTTGTGTCAGAGGAAAGAAAGTCTCCCTGAAAGCATTGAGTATACATAGTGTATAGTGTATACTACAGTGGCTCCCTAGTATATTGATGATAAAGGCTAAAGTGTCATTTGAAAACAGGTGAATTTGTAAATGAAGTGATAAGCCTATAGAGGCAGGTGCCAGAAGTCGCCAGAAACTTACCACAGGTCAGCTGTTTTTAATAATCTTCCTGGCCTGCTAGTGTACTCGCATATAATCTAGTGATACCAGTGAATAGCAGAATACAGGTGCTGTAGTAGCAACTAACCAGTATTAAAATGGTACTTAGTGGAGTGGAGTGACTTTCATTAGTTTTCTTTTTCTTGAAATACCAGACGTTACTGTGAATTTCATATAACCTGTAGTTACCAGCGGTCGCAATATACACAACGAGAAGCAATTATTACTACAGAAAAAGCGCCCTTCCTCCAAAATTTGCACCAGTCAACTATAGTGATAATATAGCATTTATTGTGGTGGAGACGGAAAAAAAAAAAAAATAGAGAAGCTAGATACAGCGATTGATAAACAAGGGTGGAGGCTCGACCGTTCGTCATTGTAGGAGTGCCAGCAGTCACCGGCTCTTCAACACGCAAGTTATACTTTTGTATCAATCAAATCACATATTACTCGGGTAGATAATTTCCAGTAGATCCTTCATGTATTAGCTCAAATCACCGACCAGTATGGTTAAATAAGTGACCCACTGATCAGATCAGATAGACTGGTCCGAACCCTTGACTGGTCCGAACCCTTGACTGGTCCGAACCCTTGACTGGTCCGAACCCTGGACTGGTTTCAAACGGTTTCGTTGTGCACCACCTAGCAGGTTATTAATAGAAATTCAAGAGGTTGCTAGTAGAATTGCAGTAAATCAACCATTCAAATCATTATGAAGCTGTGTGTAGTCTGTGGTCAGTCAAACAAACGGGCTTCCACATGCATAAATTGTCATTTCTGTGGAAATTGGTGTCACGCCCCTTGTGCAGATATCCAAGAACTAGCTACAAGCAGTATTAAAACAGGGAAGTGTTTTTGGGTATGCCCAAATGAGATAAATCTGTGGACTAAAATCACAAGGGATATTAAAAGAGGTCAACATCAAAGCTGCTTTCATAGAAAACCTGGAAGCTTTCTACAACAGATGGGAACATAAAAAGTCCGGGCTGAATGGTACTGCCCTTGATACTGGCCATGTAGTCAGAAACTGTAAGGCTGGAGATGATGTCCTGGTAGTCAGTAAATGGGGGCTGATAGTGCTGTCCTGGAGACAGTAATGGGAAGCTGGAGGTGCTGTCCTGGGAGACAGTAATGGTGAAGCTGGAGGTGCTGTCCTGGGAGACAGTAATGGTGAAGCTGGAGATGCTGTCCTGGGAGACAGTAATGGTGAAGCTGGAGATTTTGTCCAGGTAGTCGGAAATTATACGCAGGAAGGAATACATATAAATGACCTCATAGGGGACAGGAGCCATAGTAGGAAACAAGTGTAGTCAAAGATAAGATAAAACCAATATTGCAAACTAGAAATACCGCAGGAAATAGCAAACAAGAGGACTCCACTAGCAATAGTGAGGATATATTACCAAAAACAACTGGTGGGAGCTCCATTGTTGGTGCTAGGGAGGATAGAAGTAAGACAGGGAAACATGCACCAACAGGGAATACAGTCACAGAAACCCAAGGCAAACGGAAACCAAGCCTGTGCACATACTATGCACTCGGTATCTGCTGGCATGGGAAATCTGGAAAAACAGATGGGACGTGCAACTATGACCACCCTAGGAAATGCCATGCCCATATGACAACAGAAAATGCAAACTCCCTTCCTGTAAGCTTTTTCACCCTGAACTGTGTACCTCTTCAGTACAGGAAAGACTGTGCTATAACTTAAATTGCCAGGCATACCATCTAAAGGGGACAAAAAGATACAAAACATCCAGGCCATGGGAAAACCTGGGTAGCCACAGCCACTCAAGAGGGAGAGGTTTTTTAGTGCCAGGAAGGAAAAAAAACTGGCAGGAAATGGCAGAAATCGTACACCAAATCCAGTCATTCCTGGAGTGGAACCACAGTCGATGGCCTCCACTCCAAACCAACAGATACAGATACTAATGCCGGAAAAAAAATCCCCCCCCAGTACCAACAATACCACCAGTCCGATAACATTCTTCTTTGCAAATATACAGGTCTAAAGCCAGCAACAAACAACAAAATACCTTTCATCCGTGGACTGCTTGCAGAGGCAAAGGCAATGTTCGCGGCTTTCACTGAGACCCACATAAAGGATCACTTGGACAACGAAATATGGATCCCAGGTTACAACCTATACAGATGTGACAGAGTGAACAGGCAAAAGGGGGGGGTTGGCCTGTACATTGCAGAGTCACTTGTTTGCACAGAACTGCTAAATGCCTCAAATGATGTAGTGGAAGTTTTAGCAGTAAAGGTCGAGAACCAAAACCTAGTCATTGTGATAGTCTACAAGCCTCCGGATGCAACATCCCAGTAATTCCAGGAACAGCTGTTAAAAATTGACCACTGTCTGGAAAACCTTCCAGCTCCTGCACCCAACATCTTGCTCCTGGGGATTTCAACTTAAGGCACCTAAAATGGAGGAATATAGCAAATAATATTGTTGCAGTAAAAAACACCAGGAGGGAGCTCTGATGAAAACTCACACTCACGCGAGCTTTTAAATCTCTGCACAAAATTCAATTTAAACCAGCAAATAATAGAGCCTACTAGACTGGAGAATACACTAGACCTCATCTTCACTAACAATGATGATCTGATAAGAAATATCACCATATCAAAAACAATATACTCAGATCACAACATAATTGAGGTTCAGTCATGTATACGCGGAGCCCCAGACCGACATAATGAGATTAGTCACGAGGGAGCATTCACCAAATTCAACTTCAATAACAAAAACATAAAGTGGGACCAAGTAAACCAAGTCCTAACCGATATAAGCTGGGAAGATATACTAAGCAACACAGACCCCAACTTATGCCTAGAACAGATTAACTCGGTGGCACTCGATGTATGCACAAGGCTTATTCCTCTAAGAAAAAGGGTAGATGTAAAACAGAAAGAGACAGGCGCTCCCTTTACAGGCGACGGAAAAGAATAACAGAGCGGCTAAAAGAGGTCAATATATCTGAAATGCGTAGGGAGACACTGGTCAGAGAATAGCAAGCATCGAACTTAAGCTAAAAGAATCCTTTAGGAGTCAGGAATCGCGGGAAGAACTAAAAGCCATAAATGAAATCGAAAGAAACCCAAAGTATTTCTTCTCCTATGCCAAATCAAAATCGAGAACAACGTCCAGTATTGGGCCCCTACTTAAACAAGATGGGTCCTACACAGATGACAGCAAGGAAATGAGTGAGCTACTCAAGTCCCAATATGACTCAGTTTTTTAGCAAGCCGCTAACCAGACTGAGAGTCGAAGATCAAAATGAATTTTTTATGAGAGAGCACAAATTTGATTAACACAAGCCTATCCGATGTTATCCTGACGCCAAATGACTTCGAACAGGCGATAAATGACATGCCCATGCACTCTGCCCCAGGGCCAGACTCATGGAACTCTGTGTTCATCAAGAACTGCAAGAAGCCCCTATCACGAGCCTTTTCCATCCTATGGAGAGGGAGCATGGACACGGGGTCGTCCCACAGTTACTAAAAACAACAGACATAGCCCCACTCCACAAAGGGGGCAGTAAAGCAACAGCAAAGAACAACAGACCAATAGCACTAACATCCCATATCATAAAAATCTTGAAAGGGTCCTAAGAAGCAAGATCACCACGCATCTAGAAACCCATCAGTTACACAACCCAGGGCAACATGGGTTTAGAACAGGTCGCTCCTGTCTGTCTCAACTATTGGACCACTACGACAAGGTCCTAAATGCACTAGAAGACAAAAAGAATGCAGATGTAATATATACAGACTTTGCAAAAGCCTTCGACAAGTGTGACCATGGCGTAATAGCGCACAAAATGCGTGCTAAAGGAATAACAGGAAAAGTCGGTCGATGGATCTATAATTTCCTCACTAACAGAACACAGAGAGTAGTCGTCAACAGAGTAAAGTCCGAGGCAGCTACGGTGAAAAGCTCTGTTCCACAAGGCACAGTACTCGCTCCCATCTTGTTCCTCATCCTTATATCCGACATAGACAAGGATGTCAGCCACAGCACCGTGTCTTCCTTTGCAGATGACACCCGAATCTGCATGACAGTGTCTTCCATTGCAGACACTGCAAAGCTCCAGGCAGACATCAACCAAATCTTTCAGTGGGCTGCAGAAAACAATATGAAGTTCAACGATGAGAAATTTCAATTACTCAGATATGGTAAACATGAGGAAATTAAATCTTCATCAAGTACAAAACAAATTCTGGCCACAAAATAGAGCGAAACACCAACGTCAAAGACCTGGAGTGATCATGTCGGAGGATCTCACCTTCAAGGACCATAACATTGTATCAATCGCATCTGCTAGAAAAATGACAGGATGGATAATGAGAACCTTCAAAACTAGGGAGGCCAAGCCCATGATGACACTCTTCAGTCACTTGTTCTATCTAGGCTGGAATATTGCTGCACACTAACAGCACCTTTCAAGGCAGGTGAAATTGCCGACCTAGAAAATGTACAGAGAACTTTCACGGCGCGCATAACGGAGATAAAACACCTCAATTATTGGGAGCGCTTGAGGTTCCTAAACCTGTATTCCCTGGAACACAGGAGGGAGGATACATGATTATATACACCTGGAAAATCCTAGAGGGACTAGTACCGAACTTGCACACGAAAATCACTCATTACGAAAGCAAAAGACTTGGCAGACGATGCACCATCCCCCCAATGAAAAGCAGGGGTGTCACTAGCACGTTAAGAGACCATACAATAAGTGTCAGGGGCCCGAGACTGTTCAACTGCCTCCCAGCACACATAAGGGGGATTACCAACAGACCCCTGGCAGTCTTCAAGCTGGCACTGGACAAGCACCTAAAGTCAGTTCCGGATCAGCCGGGCTGTGGCTCGTACGTTGGTTTGCGTGCAGCCAGCAGCAACAGCCTGGTTGATCAGGCTCTGATCCACCAGGAGGCCTGGTCTCAGACCGGGCCGCGGGGGCGTTGACCCCCGAAACTCTCTCCAGGTAAACTCCAGGTAAACTGTCCACAATCTTACCATACCTATGTCTGGCTTCTGACACAAGCATGCCACAATTTATACTTAATGAGTTGAGAGCATTTATGGATGGGAGAATCAGTTACAATAAAAGTGTCAACCTTAGATACATGGATGAATTTCAGTGCAAGGAGTATGGCAAGCAGTTCTGTCTGAAGGGTAGTTATTAATGCGTGCTCCAACTTCTTTAAGAGAGCCATCACTCTGTACGACAACAGCAGCACTACCAGCTGCACCAGTGGACTGGTGAACAGAACCATCAACGTAAATAATTTGTGAGAGCGTGTTCTGTGTGACTAAGTTATCAATACAGCTTAAGGCATCATGTTTGGCTTTAAGGCGAAGCTTTAGTTGTGATTTAAGAAGTAGCTTGGGGGGAAATGGAGGAATGGTAATTTGGAATGGGGTAATATCCGATGGAGCGGAGAAGTGCTGCTGTTGCCTTACTTGACATAGATCATGTATCTGATTCATGCGGAGGTCGGTTCCAGTTTTTTGATCCATCTGGAGGAGTGTTCACCAGTGCTGAGGAAAGTTTAGAGGGCTTCTGTGCAGGGGTTTGAATGGGTTTGTCTGAGCATATTAATCCCAATTAGGATATTTCTTTCAGTAACACGATCTCTGATGCTTGGTATATCAAGTTCTTTTTGCATATTTAAAATTTTGGCAGTACGAGAGAATCCTAAAATGATCCTCACTGCTTCGTTCCGCAGTTTTTCCAGCCCTCCAAGCTTCCAGTCAGACACAAGAGCAAGTAGTGAAGCAGCATAATCAACCAATGATCTAATATAAGCAACATACATCATTTTCACAATTTTAACATTAGCATCATACCTGGCATGAAACCCTGCCACAACTCTTTTTGGGTGTTAGCCAACTGTTGCTGGATCACATTCTGGAGAAGAGGATCAAAAGGATCCAACCAATGAAAGTAAGCCACATTATTTTGCTTTCCTGGGTTATTCTGGATATCTAACCCTCTGGGATAATCTGAAGTATAGAATTTCTCGGCATATATACAATGAGAGACCGACAACTCACTGCAACAGAAGAAAAAAAATCTGATGTCTCCTTCCGGTCGAGGATCGAACTAGAGTCCTTAAGGTTGTAGCTGGAGTTGATGCCAGAGAACCATGACACAGACTTCAGAGTAAGAAAGTAAGGCCATAAGGGTGATTGGTTAATGGAGTTTCAAGACACGAGGGTCATTAGGGTTGTACATTACCTGTTCTCCACCAGACAACAATAATTTACTCTCTTAAACTGGCATTAAAATAAAGTCTGAGGACGCTGAAAGCAATGCACCTCTAGATGTATTAATATTCTGTTGGCCATAACTACAAAGTAACAGCCTGGTTGATTAGACCGTGATCCACCGCGAGGCCTGGTCTCGGACCGGGCCGTGGGGACGTTGACCCCCGAAACCCTCTCCAGGTAAACTCCAGGTAAACTCCAGGTATAAGTAAGTTTATTCAGGTTCGGGTACACATAAATACAGTTATATAAATTATCATACATAGCAGCATATGTGTAGATTACCTGTGATAACCCACAAAACTTTGACAAAGTGACTTAATTCCATTGGGTCCTTGTAATATCTAATTTGTGATAAATGGTTCTGAAAACTGACAAGTTGAAGATTGAGACACTTATGCAACATATGGGAATCTTTATTGAGGAAGCGTTTCGCCACACAGTGGCTTCATCAGTCCAATACAGAGTAGAAATGGGTAAGGAGAGGAGGAGAGTGAGGTAATCAGTCCCTCAGCCTGGAGTCGATGTGTTCAGTCCATCACTCTTGTAGAATTTACAGCATAGGGCCGTAGACGTGGCTTATATACTGTAGTCAGGTGAGGCGAATACAAAGCTTCGCCTCACCTGACTACAGTATATAAGCCACGTCTACGGCCCTATGCTGTACATTCTACAAGACTGATGGACTGAACACATCGACTCCAGGTTGAGGGACTGATTACCTCAAACTACTCCTCTCCTTACCCATTTCTACTTTGTATTGGACTGATGAAGCCACTGTGTGGCGAAACGTTTCCTCAATAAAGATTCCCATATGTTGCATAAGTGTCTCAATCTTCAATGTCTTATTTTAACCTTAAAGTTAAAACAGCTAGGTAACTCAACTATGTGAGAAGCAGTTACAAAAAAAGGTGAGATACTAGGAATAAGGTAAGCTGAGCTATTTACAACAGAACCACTGTAAGTACGTTGTCAAGTCACTTCGTCTGACTTTATTTGGGTTATCCTAGGTAATTTACACATATATTACTGTGCATGATAATTTGTGTAGCTATATTTATGTGTATCTGTATTTATGTCTACCTAAATAAACTTATTTACAAATAGTCAGTCACTCCATACGATCAAAAACTGAAGCATCATTACTCGTAAATCTGTGAATAAAATTATGCAGTGATGTTAAGCATTATAAACAGCAATTATAATAAAGTTGGAAGAATTACCGACAATATGTAAAGTAAAAGGACACAAGTGCAACTAATGTGACATTTTTATTGTGGCAACGTTTTGCTCTCCAGGAGCAAAACGTTGCTAAGCTTGACAAAGCTCCTGAAGAGGAAAACGTTGCCACAATAAAAATGTCGCATTAGTTGCACTTGTGTCCTTTTACTTTACAAACAGCAATTAATCAATCTTTTTTCTATACTTGGTACGTGTTTTTTTCACCTCTATTCACTGTAGTTTGTGCTACAAATCCATTTTTTATATCCCAAAATTTTAAAAAAAACGATTATTTTGAGTAGACTAAACTATTTTGGTAATTAAATTAACAGATAAATGGGGAGCTACGTAAGTAATTAAGTAAGATTTTATAAATGTTCATTACAGTAGTTCATATTTTTACAATTGTCCATTATGAGGTTTTCCTAAGAAACAGGAAACAAGTTGCTACTCTTAAGTTGGATCTGGTAACTAGTAAGATGATGACATCCACTGATAATATCCAAAATTCTAGAGGGCGGTGTAGGTGTACTCTCAAGTAGTTAAGTATCTTAATAACAACAATATTCTCCATAGTTACTAATCAGAGTTTAGGAGATCTTATTCGATGGACACCTCCCTAATTAACCTGATGGATTACAAGAGAAGTGAAATGTCGATAGGGAACCTCATAGGTATGGTAACTTTAGACTTGCAAAAGGCCTTCGATACTGTCAGCCACAATATATTATGTAAGAAACTTCAATCTATCGGCATAGGCTCCGTAGACTGGTTTAAGTCCTACCTTAGCAACAGGATACAAATTGTCAAAATCAACAAAACAGAAAAAGAACTCCTGCCGATAGCATGTGGAGTTCTCCAAGGTAGTATTCTGGGTCCCTTATTATTCCTTTATGTAAACGACATGCCCATCAGTGTCAAGTGCAAACTCCTACTCAATGCGGATGACAGTGCTCTGTTAGGGTCAGGTAAAGACCCACAAGATATGACTGGAACTGGAGTCCTGCAGCAAATGGTTAGTAGACAAACTATCATTACACCTCGGGAAAACTGAAGCCATTCTCTTTGGCACGAAACATAAACTGAGAAGGGTAAATAATTTTAATGTCCAGTGCAATGGGGAGCCCATCACTTTGGTTTTATCAGTAAAATATCTGGGAATCCCCTTTGACCCATGCATGTCAGGAGAATTGATAGGGAACTGTGTGGTAAAGAAAGCGAATGCCAGACTGAAGTTCCTCTTCAGACAAGCACAGTCTACTTACTGAGGCTCGCAGGACCCTGTGTCAATCCTTTATACAGTGTCATATGGACTACGCTTGCTCTTCATAGTATTTTGCCTTGACAAAAAAAAAATCAAAGATAGACTACAAAAATTACAACAATTCGATATGGTGGATGTAAAACACAGAGTAAAACCACTGAAGTCAAATCAAGTTCATGAAAGTTGCTCACAGTATCTAGAATACGTATTTTGCTGCCAGTTTTGTCAAGGCTGGGAACCAATGCTATCATAGTACTAGGGGGAGAGAGCACAACCTTGTTGTACCCACTGCCAGTGGCCAGGCTTCAAACACTTTTTATTGTACAGCAATAAAGGAATGAAACAGACTACTTGCACATGTCAAAACCAGTCATAGCATGAACCAGTTCAAGAAGAGAGCCAAAAGGTACCTAATGAACGTAGCGACAAAAAGGGAAAATTATTTATTTTTAGCTAACATATATGTAAATATAGATAACTCATTCTACATTATTCTTAATATATCTCGTTTATAGTATAATAATAATAATGAGGTATTAAATGAACCCCAATGGAAATTAGTCACTTTGACTTTTTTGGATTATCCCAGGTTCTTTACACACATGCTGCTGTGTATGGTAATCTATGTAAGTGTATTTGTGTATACCTGAATAAACTTAGTTATAAGCAACTGATGAAAAATCAGCTTACGAAAGCAGTGATAAAGCCACAGCTATCGTGTAGTGTTGGATACCAAACGAATTGCTGTAATGGCTTACCGGTGTTGGGTACCAGTGGCTAAGCTACCGGTGACATAACAGAACTAATAATAATAATAATAATAATAATAATAGTAATATTTTTTTCTACAAGTACATGTACATGGTATACATGACATACTACTATATATGCTGAACATATCCCGCAAATTATCAACCCCATAAAAAACAGAGAAACGTTCTTTTGTGTCCAATTCTTAAAATATTAATTCAATATTTTTTACTTTGCATTCTTGCCCTTGTTCTTTACTGACTACTGTATTACCTAAATTGTTATGAGTTTTCTATTGTGAAATTACACATTGGGAAGGAGCTACAATTTTCATGTATTATTTGTAGATAATCTTCATTATATGGTTATTCTGATTAGGTTTTCTACGCCGAGATTTATTTATTTTTTTCAGTGTACATAAAATATTGGTTTACTTTAAACCCTGTTTAAGGAATTAAGGTATTCTTGACTGGTGGTGCACAGGTTACATTCACCCTTAATAACTTGTTTGTAGTGAGTATCAAACTCAATAAACCAACGAACTTTGATCTCTATGACATTTTACAACATGGATGAGGTCGCGGGGGCGCTGACTCCCAGGACACCTTCCAGGAACACACCCTCCAGGAACACACCCTCCAGGAACACACCCTCCAGGAACACACCCTCCAGGAACACACCCTCCAGGAACACACCCTCCAGGAACCCTCCAGGAACACACCCTCCAGGAACACACCCTCCAGGAGCACACCCTCCAGGAGCACACCCTCCAGGAACACACCCTCCAGGAACACACCCTCCAGGAACACACCCTCCAGGAACACACCCTCCAGGAACACACCCTCCAGGAACACACCCTCCAGGAACACACCCTCCAGGAACACACCCTCCAGGAACACACCCTCCAAGAACACACCCTCCAGGAACACACCCTCCAGGAACACACCCTCCAGGAACACACCCTCCACGAACACACCCTCCACGAACACACCCTCCAGGAACACACCCTCCAGGAACACACCCTCCACGAACACACCCTCCAGGAACACACTCTCCAGGAACACACCCTCCAGGAACACACCCTCCAGGAACACACCCTCCAGGAACACACCCTCCAGGAACACACCCTCCAAGAACACACCCTCCAGGAACACACCCTTCAGGAACACACCCTCCACGAACACACCCTCCACGAACACACCCTCCAGGAACACACCCTCCAGAAACACACCCTCCAGAAACACACCCTCCACGAACACACCCTCCAGGAACACACCCTCCAGGAACACACCCTCCAGGAAAACACCCTCCACGAACACACCCTCCAGGAACACACCCTCCAGAAACACACCCTCGAGGAACACACCCTCGAGGAACACACCCTCGAGGAACACACCCTCGAGGAACACACCCTCGAGGAACACACCCTCGAGGAACACACCCTCGAGGAACACACCCTCCAGAAACACACCCTCGAGGAACACACCCTCGAGGAACACACCCTCGGGGAACACACCCTTGAGGAACACACCCTCGAGGAACACACCTTCGAGGAACACACCCTCGACGAACACACCTTCGAGGAACACACCCTCGACGAACACACCCTCGAGGAACACACCCTCCAGAAACACACCCTCGAGGAACACACCCTCGAGGAACACACCCTCCAGGAACACACCCTCGAGGAACACACCCTCGAGGAACACACCCTCCAGGAACACACCCTCCAGGAACACACCCTCCAGGAACACACCCTCCAGGAACACACCCTCCAGGAACATACCATCCAGGAACACACCATCCAGGAACACACCCTCCAGGAACACACCCTCCAGGAACACACCCTCCACGAACACACCCTCCACGAACACACCCTCCACGAACACACCCTCCACGAACACACCCTCGAGGAACACACCCTCGAGGAACACACCTCTCAGTAGTATTTCAGTAGTAGTAACCAGTTACCAGTAACCAGTGTACCGTTGACTCAACGACCAACCGTCTCTGCCTGAGTCACTATCTGAACTCATATTGCGCTGACCTGGCATTATTCAAAGACCCCTCACATATGGGTACTGTGGGCGGCCAGTCAGTCAGTGTTAAGAGAGCAGAGAGATAGGTACGGCTGTAAGGGCGCACTCCACATTATCTGTAATTATACGTACTACCAGCCTACGTGAGTATTTCTTTACCTAAACCACGTGTCGAACTCCCACATGATACACCCTCGAGGAACACACCCTCCAGGAACACACCCTCCAGGAACACACCCTCCAGGAACACACACTCCAGGTACACACACTCCAGGAACACACACTCCAGGAACACACACTCCAGGAACACACCCTCCAGGAACACACACTCCAGGAACACACCCTCCAGGAACACACACTCCAGGAACACACCCTCCAGGAACACACACTCCAGGAACACACCCTCCAGGAACACACCCTCCAGGAACACACCCTCCAGGAACACACCCTCCAGGAACACACACTCCAGGAACACACACTCCAGGAACACACACTCCAGGAACACACCCTCCAGGAACACACCCCTCCCGGAACACACCCTCCAGGAACACACACTCCAGGAACACACCCTCCAGGAACACACCCTCCAGGAACACACCCTCCAGGAACACACCCTCCAGGAACACACCCTCCAGGAACACACCCTCCAGGAACACACACTCCAGGAACACACACTGCAGGAACACACACTCCAGGAACACACACTCCAGGTACACCTCAACCACTCAACCTTGTGGGAATGTTCAGCAAATTTAACTTTAACAACAATAATATCTACTTGGAACTAATAAATCGTGAGTTTACTGAAATATGCTGATAGACAATGATACACGATAACCTAAACGAGAATTTCGATAGTAGCTAAATGGCTCTAGAAGTATGTTCTAGACACATACCTTTACGAGAAAGGAGAAGGAGCAGATAGGAAAAGGAAAGACGTTCCACTATAGGCAAAGACGGGGAATAAAAGATCTCAATGGTAGCAGACGTTCTGAAGAACGAAAGGTACTACTGGTTGGAGAATTAAGAAACATGAGCTCAGACGGAACACATCATACATAGTCAAGAAAAGACAGAGGGAGCTAAGAAAAAAAAAGATAAGTGAAATTGAGAAAAATACAAAATAATTCATCTCATATGCCAAAATCCAGGTCAAAAACGGCATCTAGCATCGGGTCTTTAGATTATAGGTGGAGCATACACTGACGACAACAAAGAAACGAGTGAAATACTTACATCACAAATAAATATTGAAGACCCACCCGAGTTCCTCATGAATAAAACACAAAATACCACAGACATTTCCTTAATCTTTGAAATAACCCTCACCCCACTTGAGTTCGAAGATACTAGTGATTGCATATCCATTGACTCAGTCCCACGCAAGGTCCCATGACCGTGCTTGGAATTGATGCCATAGTCATCACTAACCACTCCAGAAAAGACGGCAGTAAAACAACTGAAAAAAAAAAAAAATTGATAGAATTAACGTCCTACATTATTAAGATTTTTGAAAAGGTTTTAAGAGGCAAGATTGCCAGTTACATATTATCGCAAAAATTGCAAAACCCAGGTCGACATGGATTCAGAAGTGTTAGCTTGTGTCTTCTACAACTGCTGCACATCTACAACACGGTCTTGGATGCACTAGAACACAAAGTGAAGTAGTGTACTTCAACTTTACAGAAGCCTTTGACGAGTACGACCAAGGAATAATTGCACACAAAATGTTTTTTAAAAAAGAGCTACCGGGAAGGTGAACAGATGGATAGTTACCTTCCTAACAAATAGAACCCAAAGAGTAATTGTAAACAATGGAAAAAGGAGCTTCTACAATGAATTCTATCCCTCAAGGCACTATGCTCGACCCTCTTCTCTTTCTCATTCTCATATCTGACATTGACATAGAGGCATAAATCATAGCACTCTATCATCCTCTGCAGGCACTGCCAGAATTTGCAGGAGAGAAGCATCCATAGAAGACGCAGCGAACCTCTAGTGTGATATCAGCCAAGTCTTCCGGTGGTTTACTGACAACATTCTTTTTCTTCTTAGATTCACTGGTACTGTCCCGGCCAGGGTCTTTTCCAGTTTGTGACCTGGCCTTGGCTCCCTGTCACGGGAGTGTCTTGTCTGACTTGAAAGGCGTCAGCTGCGTAACAACAGGCGATGTCAGCAAGGACAAAGATAGCAATCACTACAGGATCCTTCTGGAGCCAAGCCCCAGCTTTAGGCTGCAGCATAAGAGCTGGGGAAGCTTAACTTCTTCATGATTGGTTGAATGAAATTTGTTAGTGGGGAGTAGCGTTTTTTTATGCTTCTGAATTTCGTTCTTGAGATGTGAACAAGTTTGATTCTGGTGCCGAAGTCTTGTTAGATACTCTTCGATATCCTCAAGCATTTCTTGAGTGCTGTGTAGATGTTCAGACTCGCCGGTAATCTTGATAGTTCCATCTTGGAGTCGAGTGTAGAGTTCTTGGCGATACATTGTATTACTGTACTGGTCAGTTGTGTAGAACACTATGCCTCGCCATTCTGCGTACGTAGGCACTGGTAGTGCCTTTAGCTTTGCAGATATTCTTGCTGCTTTAGCAGATTGGTAGGCTTTAGGTGAGGATTGTGACTGGTTGGTACCAGTGGTAGTGGCGGTCGTAGATGGCATGTCAGTGGAGATATTTGTAGCAGTGGTGGTTGACATCGTAGGTGGAGTGTCAGTGGGGACAGTAGTAAGAGTCATGTCACTGGTTGGAGTTAGTTCTGAGCGAGTACAATGCTCTGGTGGAGGAATTCCATCTGCAGGAACTGTGAGGTTGATGTTCTTTGAAGGTTCCTGGAGTAGCCATATTCTGCATATGTGCGCACATTATGCAGTAGTAGATCTTTGTTGGAGCACCGTCGGGAAGTGGAGGAAGTATGTAGTCGGTGGACGACGCATGTAGTGTGACCTTGAGAATTTTGGTGGTATGAGCTTGTAGTTTGGTGATGGCAGCATATATTAGTGACCTTATAAATGGCTTCTTTTGTTCTTCTTCCAGGTTTTTCTTGAGGGTTCCTCTTCTCATAGGGCCCTTGGCAGCAAGAGTGTGGTGGTCGCTCTTGCAGTTTAGGCAGTTCAACTGAATAAACTTACTACTTAGCCTGGATTAATGTAGTAGTTGAAGATGGCCATACCGTCAGCAAGAGCTTGGGCAGCCATGCTTACGGCAGTGAAGGTGATCTTTAGCACTGACGAAGCATTAGGAATTTTGGAGTTGTGATCCACTGTAGCTCAGTTGTTCTGATCCTCTACTGAAGTCATGAGATCATCGATGGGTTGAGTAGTAATCAGCCTGTCAAGTCGTTTGAGGAAGACAGTTCTCGTGGCTCTCGGGGCTGGATAAGACATGACTTCGAATCCTCGTTCAGTAAGAGTGGATGTGGCAATAGTGCTGATGAATTTATCGGCCTCGATATCGTCGTTGCATACGACAATGAAGGTGTCATTTAGCGAGAGAATCGCGATAAACTTGACCTGCAGGTTACCCCTGATGGTAGTTGCAAGTGCTAGTTTGGCTGAGTCGTTTACTGTCCCACTACTGGGTTTGATCTTCACACGATTGAAGTAGATTATCTTGGCGGACCATAGATGAAGCTAGTGCGGAGAGTGATGAATCAATCGATTGATAACAGTATGAAATTCATTGAGGCTAAGCTTCAGTTACCGTTTAATAGAATAATGGAGGAAATAAAAATAAGATTGGAGTACAAGACACTCATATTATTCGATTAAATATAATTCAAATGTGAGGGACATAGGAGCTGATATTTGGTTTTCCCGTCATACTCTGTCACACGGGATGGTTTTTCACCCACGAGGTAATGAAATCTGTCGATCTCAGATCGGAGATTTCATATCGTCAACAAATCTACTATAGGTTCAGTAGTAACGGGAACTGTAGGATTTTTTGGAGAACTTGTGAACCTCAAATGAGTCCCACGAAGAATAAATTTGCAATAGACTGAAGGTTTTATACAAAAGATATGGAAGAGAGGTATAATAAACTAACGGCTACAATACTACAAGTAATAACGGTTTTGAGGTAAATATTTGGCTTGTGATTAGCCTCTCACAATCTTGTTGGGGTTTTATTAAAATATCGGAAAAAAATAACTTTATTCTAGGTACCTGTTTGCTGATAAATAAATAGGAGCAGCAGGTGTTAAGAGTTTTGAGCATAAATTCCGACATTCCCGGGACCGAACCTGGAATCATTCACCTGTGCACTCAGTGACTTGGTAACATAACGCGGGTTTGAACCCCACAGTGCCCTTTCTTCAGGAATTAACTTGTCTTCCTAAAAGAATATATATATATATTTATATATATATATATATATATATATAATATATATATATATATATATATATATATATATATATTATATATATATATATATAGTTCTTAATGACAATGATGCACAAATAGCAAAGAAACGGGCGACAGTCAAACAGAAAAATAATGCTCGAGTATAGGTCATTAAATCTGTTTAGCATCTATGAGAAATGATTTTTCTCTAAATAAATAAAGTTGATGAATTAGTCACTTGTGCAACACTTGGGTATCCTTACTGTGGAAAAGTTTCGCCAACTAGTGGCTTCCTCAGTATAATACAGAGAAGAACTGTTGAAGATCAAACTCTCCAACAGCTTTTCTCTGTACTGGACTGAGGTGAATAGTTAGCCAAACGTTTCCACATTAAAGTCACCCAAGTGTTGCACAAGTGACTTACTCATCAGCCGTCGGCATTTTATATGATTTTCAGCAAACACTACATAAAAGCAAGAACTAAATAAGAGAGAAAATACTGCTAGAGTAAGAGTCTACCGTCTGTTGCTCTATCGTAGGTTATATTTGTATAATTTATCATACTGTCGTAGGATATGAAGACTATATAACCATAACAGTTATCGTAGCCATTGTTTATATATTAAATATTATTTTAAAACTCATAATTAGCTTTTATTATTATTATTATTATTATTATTATTATTATTATTATTATTATTATTATTACTATTATTATTACTATTATTATTATTAGTAGTAGTAGTAGTAGTAGTATTACCGTCAACTGGCGATGTTATTAGCAGAAGATATATAACCAATAAGCTGTAAAAATGGCCGGCGAGAAAGAGCGATCCTAACAACATACACTGGATCTTCTAAATCATTTATTCAAAGTTAGGAGACTTGCCCATATGTCCAGCCTCGTCCAGGTTGGACCAGGTTACTAGGTTGTGAGTCAAATGCGCTACTACTGCGCTCCTATTAACGTTATATATACAAGCATTGACACTAACGAAATTTGTAGTAGATTACTTAAAGCAGCTAAGAATTTCTATGCGGAATGCGAGAATCAAGTTAAGTGTGGAGGAGAGAGGGAGTTATGACTATTTTTTTTGTAAAAGTAGGCCTTAGGCAGGTATGCATCCTGCCATCAGGATCGTTTAATATATTTACGGACAAAATTGTAAAGAAAAAATTCACTAACCCACACATAGAGAGAAGCTGATGACGTTTCAGACCGACTTGACCATTTACAAATCACATTAACACACGAGGCGAGGCGAGGTATGACTGCAGCTTTGGTAAGGTGGGGAAGGAAGTAGGATGGGTAAGGACGGAAATATGGAAAAGGGTTGGGAGAGTGGAGGGGGGGAGGGGGTTTAATGAAGGTAAGTGGCCTAACCACTTTGGCGCATTTTATAGAAGTGTGTGAGTGTGTTGTGTTATTCATGAATACATTAAATTCATATGATAGGTATACCTCCTGCCCATCAGTTGCACACACTTATACCAGCTGTATACCTGCATACTACTGAGTTGTAAGGATGTATGCTATTTGTGTTTTTTTTCCCGCAAGAGGTCGATCGTAAGGCTGCTGCTGCAGATGGTAGTTGCAGGGCGTTTAGTGGAGATTGGCTGTTAACCTGGAGTTCGTTGATTGAGCAGTTTCTGAGGTGGTGTCCTGTCATAGGATGTTTGCAGATGTTATAAGGTTAGGTGTAAGGTGTAGTCTGATAGAAGTCTCCCAGAACTGGGGTAAATTTATCCTTGTTGTTGGACATAGAATGGTTCTGGTGGTATCCATTCTTCTATTTCTTCGGGGAGGTCACCCAGGATCCTTGGTCTTGTGGAGTTCTCCTTGTGGATGAAGCGTCGGACTCTTTGTTGGAGGGTCATCCTGTGGGTTCTGTGGGGAGGTGTGTTGATGATATTGTGGGTGGGTTTTCTCTGTCTGGTATATAGAGTTCATGCATGTCATATAGTTGTCTTTTTTTAGTTTATTTAACCGGACATTTATTGCAACGATTTCGTGTTGGGTGTGCAGGTCTTCCATCCTGATTCTGTTTCTAAACCTGGTGTCAGTGAAAAAGTGGAGGGCTCTGTTCTGGACTCTTTGAAGCTGTAACATGTTGGATTTAGTTGTTAGTGACATGGGTACGCGAAGGTATTCCAGCAAAGGTCTAATCATCATCTTATAAAGATGCTTCTTGATGTGGGAGGGCGCTTCTTTGAATCTGATTAGTTGACTGAGGCGGAATTTTGCTAGGTTCACCTTTTTAGTGATGTGAGATGTAGAGTGGAGCAATCTGTCGACCTCATAACCCAGGATCTTGTTTGGGTTTCTGACAGCGATACGTGTATCTGTGATGCAGGGAGTCAGTGTATATATAGGAGAGGGAGACAGGGACGTGACAAAGAGAGGACGAAAGAAGGAAGTGAAGAAATAATATGACTTGTAAATTGTGCAAGTCGGACCGAAACGTCGTCATAAGATTCTCTCTCCTATGCTCGAGTTATTTGTATATTGTTCCAGCCACGGAATTGTGTCTTTGTGTTCTTTAAAGAAAAAATTAATGCCAGGAAGTTGGGAAATGATCCAGAGTGGGAGTTGCCTATGATACATTTCCTTTGAGAGATTCTGAAGAGATGTCGCTAAGGTATGTAACAGAGAGGAAATCGAAACTAAGCAGAGGAAAACAAAACATGATGAGAGTAACAAAAAATCAAAGAAAGGAATGCCTAGATATCATACTGAAGAGAGGGAGTATGAGGGTAAGTGAATGTTGTTAGATGTTTGGAAGCGGACGTGTCAGCATGTGTATCTATGAAAGACAAGGTGAATTAGACGACGGGGGAGGGGGGGAGAATAAAATAGGTGGTGTGTTAGTTTATCTATGGAAAAAAGAAGTTCATGTATGGTGGCAAAATTTGGAATGTACCAGAATGTTGTGCTACCAACACTGGTATATAGGTGTGAGGCATGGGATTTTAACATTGTTGTTACAAGGAGGGTGGAGGCAGTGGAGACGTCGTGTCTGACAAGTGTGGTTATCATGTAGAATTTCAAGTGTAGAAATTAGATGTGGAGTTACCAAGGTATAATTTGGAGGGTTGAGGAGGGGAAGCAGAATTGAATGACCAAGAAGGTGTTTATATTTGGATTGGAAGGAAGAACGGGCACGGAAAGTCCCTGAAAAAGCCTTTAGATCAGACTGAGTGGAAACAAGCGGTTTTTATTGCTGGACGTATTGTATTGGGTGTAGACAGCTTTCTTGCTTGCTGGACCATCCAGCTTGACCATTAATTAGTAATGTATCAGCGTTGATGACTGATGAGCGGTTTAGAGGTTAACATAACTGGTTCTTGTAATTTGATGGGTTCCGTCAATCAGGCTAGAAGTGCTAGAGATTAAATAGGGTTAGGAGTCCTAGGAGCAGCTTAGTGGTCAGTCAGTGAAGCATGACCCAGGTGGTCATGCACTAAGTTGCGCTCAGTGCATGGAGTCCCATAGACAGGATAATTTATTGCTTATCAAGGTGTATTATTATTATTATTATTATTATTATTATTATTATTATTATTATTATTATTAGCGAGTGTTAGCGAGGAAATAATAACATTAATAGTAATAATAGTAGTAGTAGTGAAGGTAGTCTAAGGACAAGAGAGATAAAGGAACACTGCAGGAAAGCTAATGGCCCACGAGAATAGTACCCAAGACACAGGGGTAAAAAAAAAAAAACTCATTGGACCGGACTCACCTAGGCAGAAGAAAGGAAAGACAGCCCTCCCGGAGACATAAACTCTGTCTTCTCACATACTAAACGGACTTTCTTCTCCACCAACCTCTCTGCTCCTGTGAAATATCCTCCGAGAACACAAAATAACACAATTCTGATCACAGGTAAGAACCAGAAGAGACAGTACCATGGATAATAAGAGAGTGTAGAACAACTAAGCTGCCATGTTTACTCTGATGTCTGCTTTTTATTTCATTCTTGAATCAGCAGACAAGGGAAAAAATTACACACATTGTTCCGATAGAAAAAAAAAAGTGACATGAAAGGTTCTTTGAACTATAGTCCATTTATATCTCACGGAAAAGCCTTATTGTGAAATTACTGGAAAAGTTATGGGAAAAACGAAAAAAAACTCTTGGTGAAAAATGTTGTTAATTGTCCAATGTTTGAGCTTTCGATTAACAATGTTCTCTACTCAGTATTAAAATAAAATGGTATAAACAGACAGGTTGGTAAAGAAGACACGTGTGCAACAGTTAGGTATCTTTATTCCGAAACGTTTCGCCTACACAGTAGACTTCTTTAGTTGAGTACAGAAAAGTTGGTAGAAGCAGATGTGAACATGTAATCAGTCCATCACCGCTGAAGACGAAGTTTTTAGGTGGTTAGTCCCTCAACCTGGAGAAGAGTATTTGTTTCAAACCATGGAACAAATACTCTTCTCCATGCTGAGGGACTGACCACCTTAAAGCTACGTCTTCAACAGTGATGGACTAATTACATCGTCTTAATATCTCTACTTCTAACAACTTTTCTGTTCTCTACTGAAGAAGCCTACTGTGCAGGCGATACGTTTCTGAAAAAAAGATACCTAACTGTTGCACATGTCTTCTTTACCTTTGTCCTGTACGAGTTAAATAAAATTAATAAACATCTGTCAGGAAGTCACAAAAATAATCAATAAAAACAGTGACTGAACAGATGGTGCTGAGTTCAATTTCAAGAAACCTTCCTGGAAACATCCCTCTGGAAAATTAATCTGGAAATTACAAATAAAGGGATAAAAAGAAATTAATGGTACAAAATAGACACAATGGAAAAATAAACACGTAAGCAGTATAATGTGATCATTTATTGACAATGTTTCGCCCACACAGTGGACTTTATCAAGTCACAAACATGTTTGTGAGTAGATAAAGTCCACTGTATGGGCGAAACGTTGTCAATAAAGGATCACATTATACTGCTTGTGTTCATTTTTCCAAAGGAATAAAAGACTTTTTAAAATCATGCCGCCATTGTCTCACTTCTCAAAGATTATAAAGCAAAACCTCGGTCCAGTAAAAAATATTTTTTTTGTCTTTAATACAACGCTAGAAATGATGTTTCTAATTGATATAAGTAACTTACTGGAGCGAATAAATTGGTTACAAAAATATTTTCACGTATGATGCAAAATTACTACAAATAATAGTAAATAAAAGTATGATTGGAATAAACTGAGAATTGTGATAGATGGAAAAGTAAGTTTGTGATTATCACTACACTGTGTGTGTATACTGACACCTGCACTACACTGTGTGTGTATACTGACACCTGCACTACACTGTGTGTATATACTGACACCTGCACTACACTGTGTGTATATACTGACACCTGCACTACACTGTGTGTATATACTGACACCTGCACTACACTGTGTGTATATACTGACACCTGCACTACACTGTGTGTATACACTGACACCTGCACTACACTGTGTGTATATACTGACACCTGCACTACACTGTGTGTATATACTGACACCTGCACTACACTGTGTGTATATACTGACACCTGCACTACACTGTGTGTATATACTGACACCTGCACTACACTGTGTGTATATACTGACACCTGCACTACACTGTGTGTATATACTGACACCTGCACTACACTGTGTGTATACGCTGACACCTGCACTACACTGTGTGTATATACTGACACCTGCATTACACTGTGTGTATACATTGACACCTGCACTACACTCTGTATACACTGACACCTGCACTACACTCTGTATACACTGACACCTGCACTACACTGTGTTTATATACTGACACCTGCACTACACTGTGTGTATACACTGACACCTGCACTACACTGTGTATACACTGACACCTGCACTACACTGTGTGTATACACTGACACCTGCACTACACTGTGTATACACTGACACCTGCACTACACTGTGTATACACTGACACCTGCACTACACTGTGTATACACTGACACCTGCACTACACTGTGTATACACTGACACCTGCACTACACTGTGTATACACTGACACCTGCACTACACTGTGAATACACTGACACCTGCACTACACTGTGAATACACTGACACCTGCACTACACTGTGTATACACTGACACTTGCACTACACTGTGTATACACTGACACCTGCACTACACTGTGTATACACTGACACCTGCACTACACTGTGTGTATACACTGACACCTGCACTACACTGTGTGCATACACTGACACCTGCACTACACTGTGTGTATACACTGACACCTGCACTACATTGTGTATACACTGACACCTGCACTACACTGTGTGTATACACTGACACCTGCACTATACTGTGTGTATACACTGACACCTGCACTACACTGTGTATACACTGACACCTGCACTACACTGTGTATACACTGACACCTGCACTACACTGTGTATACACTGACACCTGCACTACACTGTGTATACACTGACACCTGCACTACATTGTGTATACACTGACACCTGCACTACACTGTGTGTATGCACTGACACCTGCACTACACTGTGTGTATACACTGACACCTGCACTATACTGTGTGTATACACTGACACCTGCACTATACTGTGTGTATACACTGACACCTGCACTACACTGTGTGTATACACTGACACTTGCACTACACTGTGTGTATACACTGACACTTGCACTACACTGTGTGTATACGCTGACACTTGCACTACACTGAGTGTATACATTGACACCTGCACTACACTGTGTATACACTGACACCTGCACTACACTGTGTATACACTGACACCTGCACTACACTGTGTGTATACATAGTGACAGTTACACTAAATAGTGACACTAACACTAGACAGTGGGTATACACACTGACACTAACACTAGACAGTGGGTATACACACTGACACTAACACTAGACAGTGGGTATACACACTGACACTAACACTAGACAGTGGGTATACACACTGCCACTAACACTAGACAGTGGGTATACACACTGACACTAACACTAGACAGTGGGTATACACACTGACACTAACACTAGACAGTGGGTATACACACTGACACTAACACTAGACAGTGGGTATACACACTGCACTAAAAGTGTTACACGACTAGACAGTGGGTATACACACTGACACTAACACTAGACAGTGGGTATACACACTGACACTAACACTAGACAGTGGGTATACACACTGACACTAACACTAGACAGTGGGTATACACACTGACACTAACACTAGACAGTGGGTATACACACTGACACTAACACTAGACAGTGGGTATACACACTGACACTATCACTAGACAGTGGGTATACACACTGACACTAGACAGTGGGTATACACACTGACACTAGACAGTGGGTATACACACTGACACTAGACAGTGGGTATACACACTGACACTAGACAGTGGGTATACACACTGACACTGGACAGTGGGTATACACACTGACACTAGACAGTGGGTATACACACTGACACTACACATTACACAGTTTGAACATACATACTGACACTAATGTACAATGTGTACACAAAATAACAGTCCACAGAGTGACCATATCCTAACACTAGCAATGTACACAGTATATTATACAAAATGTGTACACAAATTAGCACTACAGCATGTACACACTAACATTACACAATGTACACATTGTAACCCAACATGTATACACACTAACACTTCATATACACACAATGAAACTTCACAGAATGTACAGTCACTAACACTACATGTACACACACACACACACACACACACACACACACACACACACACACACACTACAAGGTATGTACACATAATAGAACAACAGGGTGTACTCACATTAATACTAACGCTACACAGTGTGAATAACTGAGAGGTGCAACACTTAGATATCTTTATTCTGGAAACGTTTCGCCAGCCACTGCCTTCTTCAGTATAGTGAAGAAAGGTGGAAGATGAGGTGTAGTTTGAGGTAATCAGTCCCTCAACCTGGAGTCAAAATGTTGAAAATGGAATGATTTAAAATACCAACAAGTTGAAGATTAAGACACATGTACAACAGTTGTGTAGCTTCAGTGATAGAACGTTTCGCCTACACAATAAGCGTCTTCATTGAAATACTATACCTGCTGCTTCTGAATTTGACTGAAGAAGCCTGCTGTGTAGGCGAAACGTTTCATCAATAAAGATACCCAACTGTTGCACATGTGTCTTAATCTTCATCAATTTTGACAAATGTACAGCAAATGCGCGGAGAAGCTTACGTAGTGAAGGCAGGTGAGGCGAAGCAGTGGTAGGCGGCGTCACCAGTGGAAGAGAGCACTATGGGGAGGAGGTCAGTGGTCATGTCTGAAGGTTAGACAAATATGGAAGAATTCCCTCCATCAAGATGCCAAGATGCTGTTGTACTCACCTAATTGTGGTTGCCGGGGTCGAGACTCAGCTCCTGGCCCCGCCTCTTCACTGATCGCTACTAGGTCCCCTCTCTCCCTGTTCCATGTGCTTTATCATACCTCGTATTAAAGCTATGTACGGTTCCTGCCTCCACTACATCACTTGTGTCTGACAGTATTTGTATAACTGCTTTGGAAAACCGACAAGTGGAAACGTTTCGCCGGTCAGTGGCGTCTTCAGTCCAGTATAGACATACCGCAATGTCCCATGTCTCCCATTTATCACTTGTATTTCTGAACCATTTATTCAAAAAAAATACGAAAATTTCACGATGTGTTCATGCACTAGTACTAGCATTACACGGTGCGTTCATGCACTAGTACTAGCATTACACGATGCGTTCATGCATTAGTACTAGCACTACACGGTGCGTTCATGCACTAGTACTAGCACTACACGGTGCGTTCATGCATTAGTACTAGCACTACACGTTGCGTTCATGCATTAGTACTAGCACTACACGGTGCGTTCATGCACTAGTACTAGCACTACACGTTGCGTTCATGCACTAGTACTAGCACTACACGGTGCGTTCATGCACTAGTACTAGCACTACACGGTGCGTTCATGCACTAGTACTAGCACTACACGTTGCGTTCATGCATTAGTACTAGCACTACACGGTGCGTTCATGCATTAGTACTAGCACTACACGGTGCGTTCACACACTAGTACTAGCACTACACGGTGCGTTCACACACTAGTACTAGCACTACACGGTGCGTTCACACACTAGTACTAGAGTTGGTAGAATTACCTGGAGTTTACCTGGAGTTTACCTGGAGAGAGTTCCGGGGGTCAACGCCCCCGCGGCCCGGTCTGAACCAGGCCTCCTGGTGGTTTCAGAGCCTGATAAACTGGGCTGTTGCTGCTGGCTGCCGCAACCAACTATACGAGCCACAGCCCGGTCTGATACCGGAACTGACTTTAGGTGCTTGTCCAGTGCCAGCTTGAAGACTGCCAGGGGTCTGTTGGTAATCCCCCTTATGTGTGCTGGGAGGCAGTTGAACAGTCTCGGCCCCCTGACACTTATTGTATGTCTCTTAACGTGCTGTGTCACCCTGCTTTTATTGGGGGATGGTGCATCGTCTGCCAAAGTCTTTTGCTTCGTAGTGGGTGATTTTCGTGTGCAAGTTCGGTTCTAGTCCCTCTAGGATTTTCCAGTGTATATAATCATGTATCTTCCCTCCTGCGTTCGGGAATACGGGTTTAGGAACCTCAAGCGCTCCCAATAATTGAGGTGTTTTATCCGTTATGCGCGCCGTGGAAAGTACCGACAATATGTTAAAGTAAAAGGACACAAGTGCAACTAATGTGACATTTAATGTGGAAACGTTTCGCTCTCCAGGAGTTTATCAAGCTCCGGAGAGCGAACGTTGCCACAATAAATGTTAAACATAGTTGCACTTGTGTCCTTTTACTTTACACTAGTACTAGCACTACACGGTGCGTTCACACTAGTACAAGCACTACATGGTGCGTTCACACTAGTTCAAGCACTACACGGTGCGTTCACACACTAGTACTAGCGCTACACGGTGCGTTCACACTAGTACAAGCACTACATGGTGCGTTCACACTAGTTCAAGCACTACACGGTGCGTTCACACACTAGTACTAGCGCTACACGGTGCGTTCACACTAGTACAAGCACTACACGGTGCGTTCACACTAGTACAAGCACTAGACGGTGCTTTCACACACTAGTACTTCCACTACACGGTGCGTTCACACAGTGCTACACAGTGTGGACACACATCAACTCTTACAGTACACAGTGTGTACATGGACTGACATTACACAGAGCGCACTCTCAAACACCACCAAGATTACACACTGTATACCCTCACTAACACTGTACAGTGTGTACACTCACTGACGCTAACACTGAACAGTGTACACGTGTGATGACACTAACACTGTACAGTGTACACGTGTGATGACACTAACACTGTACAGTGTACACGTGTGATGACACTAACACTGTACAGTGTACACGTGTGATGACACTAACACTGTACAGTGTACACGTGTGATGACACTAACACTGTACAGTGTACACGTGTGATGACACTAACACTGTACAGTGTACACGTGTGATGACACTAACACTACAGTGTACACGTGTGATGACACTAACACTGTACAGTGTACACGTGTGATGACACTAACACTGTACAGTGTACACGTGTGATGACACTAACACTGTACAGTGTACACGTGTGATGACACTAACACTGTACAGTGTACACGAGTGATGACACTAACACTGTACAGTGTGCACGTGTGATGACACTAACACTGTACAGTGTGCACGAGTGATGACACTAACACTGTACAGTGTGCACGTGTGATGACACTAACACTGTACAGTGTGCAGTGTGATGACACTAACACTGTACAGTGTGCACGTGTGATGACCCCTAACACTGTACAGTGTGCACGAGTGATGACACTAACACTGTACAGTGTGCACGTGTGATGACACTAACACTGTACAGTGTGCACGTGTGATGACACTAACACTGTACAGTGTGCACGTGTGATGACACTAACACTGTACAGTGTGCACGAGTGATGACACTAACACTGTACAGTGTGACGTGTGATGACACTAACACTGTACAGTGTGCACGTGTGATGACACTAACACTGTACAGTGTACACGAGTGATGACACTAACACTGTACAGTGTGCACGTGTGATGACACTAACACTGTACAGTGTACACGTGTGATGACACTAACACTGTACAGTGTACACGTGTGATGACACTAACACTGTACAGTGTGCACGTGTGATGACGCTAACACTGTACAGTGTACACGTGTGATGACACTAACACTGTACAGTGTGCACGTGTGATGACACTAACACTGTACAGTGTAAACGTGTGATGACCTAACACTGTACAGTGTGCACGTGTGATGACGCTAACACTGTACAGTGTGCACGTGTGATGACGCTAACACTGTACAGTGTGCACGTGTGATGACGCTAACACTGTACAGTGTGCACAGTGTGATGACACTAACACTGTACAGTGTGCACGAGTGATGACACTAACACTGTACAGTGTGCACGTGTGATGACACTAACACTGTACAGTGTACACGTGTGATGACACTAACACTGTACAGTGTACACGTGTGATACACTAACACTGTAAAAGTGTGCACGTGTGATGACGCTAACAAATGTACAGTGTGCACGTGTGATGACGCTAACATGTACAGTGTGCACGTGTGATGACGACTAACAAATGTACAGTGTGCGCAGTGTGATGACGCTAACACTGTAGTGCTGCACGTGTTTTGACGCTAACAAACATGTACAGGTACACGTGTGATGACGCTAACACTGTACGTGTGCACGTGTGATGTACGCTAACCCCTGTACAGTTTGCACGTGTGATGAACTAACACTGTACAGTGTACACGTGTGATGACACTAACACTGTACATGTACACGTGTGATCACTAACATGTAAAAGTGTACACGTGTGAAAAGCTAACACTGTACAGTGTACACGTGTGATGACACTAACACTGTGACAGTGTACACGTGTGATGACGCTAACACTGTACAAGAGTACAGTGTATGACACTAACAATGTACAGTGAACACGTGTGATGACACTAACACTGTGTGAACTCAAGATTCGATTACACAAATTTTTACAAGGGACTTACAACAGTGTTACACCCACTGCCATTAAAACACACTATACTCACACTTGCACAGTGTATATACATATAATACGTATGTAATAAACTATTACTTAACCGGTGCGCCACATAACATAACACGTGTGTTACCCTACACAAAAACGGTTTGTACATACAATAACACAGTGCGAATACACTACCACTGTGTATACGTATACTAACACAGTGTGTACACACAAAAACCGTGTGTACACAAAACACTGTGTTAATTTATATGTACTGTGTACACATGAACTAACACAGTGTGTACATATAATAACTGTGTACATACACTTACAGAGTGTACCTACCCGAACACGGTGTGTACATAAAGTAACACAGTGTACATACACTAACACTGTGTGCACACTAACATGATGTGTACATTCACCAACACATTGTGAACATAAAGTAACACGGTGTGTACGTACAATAGGACAAAGTATTTACACTAACAGAGTGTATCTTCACTAACACTGAGTGTACATACACTAACACTGAGTGTACATACACTAACACTGAGTGTACATACACTAACATAGTGTGTGCATACACTGTGTTAGTGTATGTACACACTGTAATAGTGTATGTACACAGTGTGTACATTAATACAGTGTGTACATTCACTAACATTGGGTGTATATTCGTGTCACTCTTAAGCTTGAATGAAGCTGTTACTATTAAGCTCGGATGAATCCGTTACTGTAAAGCTTGGATTAAGCCGCCACTATGAAGCTTGGATGAAGCTGTCAGTCTTAAACTTGAATGAAACCGTCAGTCATGCGCTTGGATGAAGCTGTCAATCCTAAGCTGGTATAAAACTGTCAGTCTTAAGCTTGGATGAAGCTGTCAGTTTTAAACTGGACAAAGCTGTCCGTCTTGAGCTTGGATGAAACTCGCAGTCTTGAGCTTGGATGAAGCTGTCAGTCTTCAGCTTGAATGAAGCTGTCAGTCTTAAGCTTGAATGAAGCTGTCCTAACACTGATCGATGCCATAATCAGTATATCTCAGTCTCTGACTGTGGCCAAAAAATCTCACCCACCTGTGTCACCATCAGTCCAGGTGTATCCTGAGCTCTTGTGACGAGACAGCACGAAGGGTCTTTAATCTGACGACCTCTCATGATGAGACAGCATGATGAGTCTTTAATCTGACGTCCTTTCATGACGAGACTGCATGAAGGGTCTTTAATCTGACGACCTCTCATGACGAGACAACATGAAGGGTCTTTAATCTGACGACCTCTCATGACGAGACTGCATGAAGGGTCTTTAATCTGACGACCTCTCATGACGAGACAACATGAAGGGTCTTTAATCTGACGACCTCTCATGACGAGACAACATGAAGGGTCTTTAATCTGACGACCTCTCATGACGAGACTGCATGAAGGGTCTTTAATCTGACGACCTCTCATGACGAGACAACATGAAGGGTCTTTAATCTGACGACCTCTCATGACGAGACAACATGAAGGGTCTTTAATCTGACGACCTCTCATGATGAGACAGCATGAATGGTCTTTAATCTGACGACCTCTCATGAAGAGCTTCATCATGACAGGAAAGGATACAACTCTTCACTGTTCGAAGCTGAAGAGTCAGACAAAATAACACTGCTTGTATATCTTTATTAAAGAAACGTTCCGTCAGTAAAGGTAACTAAGTTCTACACTCATGTCTTATTAATATGTTGGTCCCATTTTAATATGATACCGAGCGAAGAGAAGTGAGAGTTAACGACCGAGTCTCTGTACAATATCTGTCAGAACTATTTTTCAAACGATGAAGTCTGGTCTGTCATATGATTTTATTTCTGATGTATGTGTCCTGGGCCTCTGTATGTGATGTTGACTCACCTTGAGCCTGGCGTCTTACTGTCACTTGGACGGGGTACTATGTTACACTAGACGAGGAGGATCACATCTGCTGGGCTGCACTCGGACTGCTCCGGACAACTGAAAACGTTGGCTCTAACATAGTCTTCCCTTATATACCTCTCTCACCTGGTGGTGGAGGTGGTTAGTAGGGGGGGTGGTGGTGGTTGCTGGTGGTAGTGGTGGTGGTGTAGGCAATGGATGTTAGCGACAGCAACAGCGGCGGTGACGGCGGCGAGAGCGGCAGCGACAGCGAGACCAGCAGCAGCAGCAACAGAGGGAGCAGCAGCACCGGCGGCGGCGGCGGCGGCGGCGGCGACGACGACGACGACGACGGGGACAACGGCTGGAGCTGAACTTATTTCAAGCATCCTGGAATGGCTCTGAAAACTTCCGTAACCGTCGTGTATGGCGTAGCTTCTAACGTTCTAACAAATCTCCTCCTAATTCCACGACGAAGGAGATTGAAATTCAACTGTGTAGCAACTCATGTGTCAGTTTTATGTGGAAAACAGTGCAAATATTTTCAGGTCCTTGATCAGTTACCTACATCATCATAAAAAGGCCAGGTGTTGTAAGTTGACCGCGAGGTGTAATCTCGTCCTTATACGCTTTTCTAT
>NC_069445.1:35994095-36017787 GCF_026875155.1 Cherax quadricarinatus | reverse complement strand
AAATTTTTTAAACCCCTTTAAAATAACCAAAAAAGACCAAAACGTTGGGATTTTCCCCAAATACGTTTCTACGTGCCGCAAATGCCTCTCACATTAATACCACTCACTTATTTATCCATACCTCACCTATGCTATTTGTGCTTGGGGATCAACTGCAGCAACACACCTAAAGCCAATAATAACCCAACAAAAAGCTGCAGTAAGAATAATCACTAAATCCCATCCCTGGCAAAACCCCCCCCCCACTCTTCATAGATCTAAATTTACTCCCTGTTCAGTACATCCACACTTACTACTGTGCAATCTACATCTACAGGACCTTAAACTCCAATATCAACCTTGACCTAAAACGCTTTCTTGATAGTTGTGACAGAACCCACAGGCATAACACCAGACACAAACATCTCTGCGACATTCCCCGTGTCCGACTAAACCTTTACAAAAAATCAATGTATCTCAAAGGCCCTAAATTCTGGAACACCCTACCTGAGAACTCTAGAACTGCAGACACATTCATCACCTTCAAAACTACCATTAGAAAACATCTTATTTCCCTGATACACCCCATCAACTAACTACACGAATACCACCTGGTGGTTCACACTTACACTGACTCACCCATTTGACCATTATCAGAAATATTAATCTCAATCTTAAAATAATGAATCCTATGATACTCCAATACTGAAACTATGTACTGTGCCAAAACAAAAGCATTCACATTGCTAAACTCACAAACTAGTATTTAGCCACTTAGCCATAATACCAACTTACCTCATAATTTGTAATATTTTAAAATAAAGAATTAAACTAAGTCTGCCCGAAATGCCTAGCCATGCTAGGCGTTCTAGTGGTACACTCTGTAATCATTATTTAACTACATGTAAACCACACAACAACCAAATTCTGTAAATTCAACATTGTAATCTTTATAGAGAATAAACTTTGAATTTGAATTTGAATTCACTGAGTACCCATCACACAAGCCACTGACGTTCTACGACGTAAAATCACTCAGGACCTTAATCTTCCTCTATCTCCCTGTGATTTTGTTGACCTCATCGAACTCTGCGTTAATTTCAACTACTGTACTTTTATTTCAATAACAGGCTCTACAAACAAACCTATGGCATAGGAATGGGGTTCCCCATCAGAGCCGTCTTAGCCAACTTATACCTGGAACACCTAGAGGCTGAACACTTCCCCAACATCATCCCCTCGAGCGTCCCTTGGTTACGTTACGTGGACGACGTCCTCGTAATAACTCGCAAACGTAGGTGGTATCGCATTTGATGAATGATACCACATACGAATGCTGCACCTCTCCTGCCTACAGTACATAAGCCACTACTTTGCACATATGCTGTATTCCTTTCAAGATTGATGGACTGATCACATCGACTCAAGGCTGAGGGACTGATTACCTCAAACTCCTCCTGTTCTTCACCACACTCCTTTGTATGGACTGATGAAGCCACTGTGTAGCGAAACGTTTCCTCATTAAAGATGCCCAAATGCTGCACACGTGTCTAATTTATCAACTTGTCAGTTTTCTGAACCATTCATCTACAAAGCTATAATTCTTCCCAACAGCCAGGTTGCATTGAACGTTTCTAAATTACTAGCACAAGCTAACACTTCAGTATAGGATCTCACCAGGACAAATTCGAAGCACCATGAACCAGTCTGTGGAGGCTGACATGATTTATGTAGGTGAAACAGCAAGGAACCTCGAAACATGCCTCAGTGAACACAATGCATGTAGGATCTATCGTTCCTACATACACTGAATAACGCCTGCGTACTACACCGAAATTCCTCCAATCATCTCATGAAATTCAGGGACGCCCGATTAGTGATCAAAGTAACTAATTTCCGCAGACGCAAGTGCCTTGAATCAGCATTAATCGCTGTTTCTAACAATTAAACAAAACAAAGGCAGCTCCATTATCTCTGAAGTCTTAGCGAGAGTCCTCCTAAAAACAGTAAACCCTGCCATCACATAGTCTCTCCTGTTAATACTACACAAGCACATAACAGAGGAGGAACACTGAAACAGACCTTAAATCCAACCACCAACTGAAATTTTGTGTAACCTATTTTTATGTTACCCAAGTAATAGCTTTATATCCTTTTACTCATGTGCAAGTTAATTGTTCTACCATATTGTATTACTACTACTACTATAACTAATATTACTACTACTACTATTACTACCACTGGTATTACACCTCACTCTGACCCTATATATACTCTCTGTGTCCGTGTATTGTTTGTAACGGCTTGATAAAGCTCCTGAAGGGCGAAACGTTGCCGCAATAAAATGTCACATTACTTGCATTTGTGACTTTTTACTTAACATATTGTAGGTTAGTCTACCAATATTAATACAGATGTTGTCTTGCTCAACAGCACCTACCTCTAAGTATCCCAAAGAGTTCACTCTGGATACACCTCACAACAATCTCCCTACGACCCCCATGATGGAGTTGCCATTCTTCTTAACTCCAATATCAAACACGAATTTCTCCCACTTCATTCACCCATCACCACTTCCTCGCAGTTAGAATACACACTCACCTGGGCCCATTCATCTTTTTCACCCAACTCTGCTCTCAACATACACGACCTTTCTTTAGTCTTCAACCACACCAACACTCCCACCTACCTCTTAGCAGACATAAATGCTAGACACCAGGCCTTTCACCATTCTACCAACAACCAGCTAAGCATACATTTACTCAAATATATAACCCACAAACACTTGCATCATCTAGGTCCTCATTCCAACACCTGTAATCTCCAAGGCAAACCTGATATCATTCTTGCAAACAGAGCTCCCCTTTCCAACACTACATCGCCCCTGGACCAATCTCTGGTTCACCATCACTCTCTCCATTACTGTCTTGCCAGAGGAGCGCCGATATCACAATTCAAAACTAAATATGCTCACCCATCCTTGAGAATGCAGGCAATGTACTTCCTATCTCCAGGACTCAAGTATCACTGGCATTCGTAAAGAAGTTTGTTACTATATAGCAAATTTTCTTTTGTTATTTCTTGTTATTTGAATTAAAGTATTAGAAAGCAATGTCGAAAACTAGATAAGAAACTGCAGCATAACCACTATTATTATTATTTATTTATTTATTTATTTAGTTATTTATTAATTTGAACATGATACAGAGAAGTACAAAAGAATACAGTTAAATGCAGCATGCAAAGCCACTTGAATGACAGCAGTACGGGCAGGGCTTAAAATTATTAGATTAACATAAGCATTGATATATTCAGTGGTGCAAAAATTATTGTAAAACAGATAAACAATTTTAGTCAATGAGTATTAAAAAGACAAGGTCATAAGGTCAGTACTGGTTTGCTGTGTAATCACTAGAATGGAGTATTCTGTTAGGTAATGAAGTTAAGTAGAAACAAAGTTTGATTGGGTCACAGGTTGACATTTATGAGATACAATAATGAGATACATATATGTGATACAATTTATGAGATACAATTATTCAGTATTTATTTAGTTGTGGGTGATTTTTGAGAAGAGACTTGAATTTATAAACAGACAGTGTTTCTTTTATATTCACAGGTAATGAATTCCAGATTTTAGGGCCTTTTATGTGCATTGAGTTTTTGCATAGCGTGAGATGGACACGAGGAACATCAAAGAGTGATCTGTGCCTTGTGTTATGGTCATGTGTTCTGTTGAGGTTGGCAAGGAGATGTTTGAGGGGAGGGTTAATGACACAATCATCACCGTTATCATCATCGCCAATATTATCATCATCATCACCATCACAACTGTCATCATAATTTTCAAAAATAGTTTCACCATCATAACTGGATCCAAAATATTACCCACGTATACTGGAAGCTTTCACAGATGTTTTACTCTTGGTATTCGTTCTGTCGACAGATCGAGTAAATGATTGTGGATCCTGTCACTCAGGAAGTTCAAAAATGTATTATGCATTGCACGAGGTGAGGCAACATTCGTCAGGATGCAGGACAAGCGTTTCCTGACGCGGGTTTTGGTCATATGATGAACTGCCAATAGAACATTTGGTCATCTGACCGAGGCCTTCCGCTGGCTTACCAGTCCAGCCCCGTTAAATATTAAAATTCCTTGATCGAGGTAACAAACTGGAGGTTAGGAAAACAATGAACATATATAACTTTCTTTATTATTCATAGAAGTTTTTATACTGTTCTTGGTATCTTTGGATCATCTGATGCTTAATCTCCATTTAGCGCATCGCACATGATTCTACACAGAGTCAATTTTTCATGGATGTTTTAAAGTTCTATGAATGTTTTTCCTTTCATGTAAAAATCTTATTCGGGGACTGATTACTTAAGTTTATCTTGTCGGGATGTGATCTGAACAAGTTTTCTTTATTTTGTGAAAACATAAAAACAGTTTTGGGATCTTTCTGATGAGAATCTGCATTTTTGTAATCTAAGTAGCATTACTGTATTTACTGTTTGAGGTTATTCAGCATGCGGATTGATGGAGGCTCAATCTTCCTACTGTTATTCGCGAGTCATACATGATAGGCTCTACCCTAGTATAACACTGGTCAACAACCAAAATGATTCCTAGATCAGAGTAGCAATTTCCAACTAATTTTAGGTCACTGATAATAAATATCATGGTTAAAATTGTTTGTTATCTCTACTTTTCAATATACAGCTACGTGTGACAACAGGTTCCAAAAGGCTTGTGGCAGTGTGTTTCTTACCACACTCACAGTCTGACTGGCCTTCATTATTGTTCCAGCAGTCATAGAAGGTGGTTGTGCTGTGAAAGTTTATATTTTGAGGTGAAAGGTAGGTGATTTTCTTAGCCAAACACACTGGAGACTGTTCATAAATTCATCAAAAACGAGTCTTGAAAGTTGTCTTGCTGCAAAACGGCAATGGTAAACCATCAGTTCCTAAGGGTTAAGCACCACATATGAAAGAAACTAATGAGAATATAAAGCATATGTTGCAATGCATGGAATATGATGAACATCAATGATAGCTCTGTGGTGACTTAAAGGTTGTTGCTCTTGTGATGGGCATGCTGGGTGGATGCACTAAGTACTGCTGCTTTCTATGTGAATGGGACAGCCGTGCAAGAGGTTCCCACTACATCAGGAGAGACTGGCCACCTCGTCAGTCATTGGAGCCTGGGGTGAAAAATGTTCAACATTCACCTCTCACTGAACCAAACAAAATTTTACTACCACCACTACACAAAACTGGTGCTCATGAAAAACTTTGCGAAAGCTATGGACAAATCCGGTCAGGGATTCAAGTATTTACTATCAAAATTCCCCTCACTGAACGACACTACGATAAGAGAGGGAGTCTTCAATGGTCCTGGGAAGCATTCAAGTTAGTGTCGAAGAGATTTATCGGAAACAGAAGGGATGGCAACTATGAAGAATTGATGGAAAACCTCATCAAGACTTACAAGAACATGGGATGTAACATGTCACTTAAAATCCACTTTTTGGACTCGCATTTAGGCTTTTTTCCAGCGAGCTGTCTACCTGGAGGGCATTCTCTCCAGAATGCCCTCCGGGGGTTATGCCCTCCAGGTAGACAGCTGGAAAAAAGTCTAAATGTGAGTCCAAAAAGTGGATTTTAAGTGACATGTTACATCCCATGTTCTTTTAAGTCTTGATGGGGCAGTTAGTGACGAATATGGAGAAAGGTTTCACCAAGATATTTCAACCATGGAAAAATGGTACCAGGGCAAATGGGTCACAATAATGCTTGCAGACTATTGCTGGACATTGGCAAGAGATGATTCTTCAGTCCACTATAAGCGTCAAGCAAAAAGGCAGAGAGTAGGTACGGATTAGAGTTTAAAACATAATGACATATCGTACGTTGTAATAAAATAATCAAATATTATGTGTCTCATATCTTTAAACCTATAGCCAATAAGCATGGATTCCAGACATGAAAATACGTAAGAATTAACTAATCTCATTTAAGAAGCATACAACTTTTCAAAAATTGTTGACCAGTGTAATCAGTAGCAGTATCCGACTAGCTCTGAAACGGTACACACTTTCTGACAACACTCCGCCGAAAGACCTCTCTTGGGGCGTGGCCGATTCCTCACCATCTGCAAGGCTTCCATCTTTGTAAGGAATGGAAGGTGGGTCTTAGAGTCTTCGTTCTCGCGAGATGCAGACTGAGAAGGATCCTGGGAAAGTTGCATGTTGAGGAGATCCTCGAGTTCCCTGTTGTCTTGTTCAGCAGTGTCCGTGGAGACAATGGGAAGGACAGGTGGTGTTGACGTTGAGTGACCCCGCGACGCCATCACAATTACATCGTCAGAAAACAATTCCTTCAACGCCTCAGGCTGCTGCTGCAACCCAGTCTTCCCGCCAACTGGTGGATACACAAGACTGTATTAGTGCACATGGCAGAGTAGCACACCAGCATGCAAAATAAAATGTTAAAATTCTGCTTTCAGGTTGAGAGAGAATTATTATAATCTTCATTCTTAACATTGAACAAACCATAAAGTTGAGATAAAACTTACAAGGCGTTTCGGCAGTCCTCGATATCGCATTATTATTTCACGAGATAATAGCTCTCCAAAAATGAATATGTAATTCTGCTAAGGTTTTTCTCTAGTTTGTGGGTTGTTAATTGTTTTATGCAAGGTATTAGGAATTTTACTCTTCTACACTGGAGCACTTTTGGAGGGGACAAGGGCCGCTGGACTCACCTCGCCTGCCTCTGTAGTATAGAAGGTTGTCTGCATATTGGGGTTTGTTGTAGACGCCCTTGCACACACTGTTCAGCTTGTTAGCCAACCTCCACCCACAGAGCCGCCGCCTGGGCTCTAACTCGAGCTCGCTGTTCGGGTAGCTGCTGGGATGAGATCCTGTTGATCCCAGCACCAACCATACAACTACCCCCACCACCAATACCTATTACCACACACACACACAACTATTATAGGTTATCCGTGAAAGCAAAGAGGGGAATGTATAAGAGTATAGTTATACCAATGCTCTTACATGGGTGTGAAGCATGGGTTGTGAATGTTGCAACAAGGAGAAGGCTGGAGGCAGTGGAGATATCATATCTGAGGGCAATGTGTGTTGTGAATATAATGCAGAGTATCTGTAGCTTGGAGATTAGGAGGAGGTGTGGGATTACCAAAACTATTATCCAGAGGGCTGAGGAAGGGTTATTGAGATGGTTTGGAGTATGTAGAGAGGATGGAAAGAAATAGAATAACTTCGAGAGTGTTTAAATCTGTAGTGGAGGGAAGACGGGGTAGACTCTGGTCTAGGAAATGTTGTAGGGAAGGGGTAAAGGAGGTTTTTTGTGCGAGGGGCTTGGACTTCTAGCAATCGTTCATGAGCATGTTAAGAGCAAACAGAGACAAGTGGTTTTTAGGAATTGACATGCTGTTGGAGTGTAAGCATGGTAACATTTATGAAGGGAAACTGGCAGGCCGGACTTGATTCCAGGAGATGGGAAGTATAGTGCCGGCACTCTGAAGGAGGGGTGTTAATGTTTCACTTTTATAACTGTAATGCAGGCATGCCTCTGGCAAGACAGTGTTGGAGTGAATGATGATTTTTTTCTTTTTATGGGCAGCCCTGCCTTGGTGAGAAGAAGAAAATATTCAAAAAGTTCCGGGGAGAACCTTGAGTTTTCCCTGAGGTACGTTTATTGTCTTCTCTGAGGATGAGGGTCCCCAGTCCAGCCATAGAGATGGTACTTCCTTATATATATATAATTATATATATATATATATATATATATAATATATATATATTATATATATATATATATATATATAATATATATGTAAACAATCACACAGGCAACAACTAAAGGAGGGAGGCGAAGTTTCCTCAGAGTAGCACAGTGCAGGTTTGACACTTGCCACAGCCTCTCTTAGAATGTGAGCCAACGGTGCCACCCGCACCACCACCATCCCCGTTCCTCCCCTCCCCCCATGTAGGGTAGGAGAGGGCCCCCGGGTTTTGAGAAGTCAAGGAATATGAAATTAGAAGATAGAACCTTTTTCTAGCTGCTTAAAACAGGTCATGTGACTTAAGAAAATGTTTCTCAGTGGCTACTATACATATGGATTGCTGTTATTCTGTGTAGCCTTTTTAATTAATAAAAGAAAAATGAAAGTGCTTTTTATGTCCGTTTAAATGTCCTTGTCTGGGGTACTCAGAAGTATCTCTTCATATATTCCCAAATATTGTCTACCAGTCGTCTCAGTATCGATTAATATACTTAATCATTTCTTTTTTTTTTTACTGTATCAAAATTTTTAAATACGACTATGATATTAAAATTCTTAAGTGGAGATGGAGTATCAAGAATGTTCTCGTGGTAAGGCAGAACCAACATGTTCTTGGTTGAATACACTGCTTTCTCATTTTTTGAATTGGAAAATGTGTTTCCGGCAAATTTAAAGAGTAGTCAATTAATTTTTTAGTATTTTAGATCATTTGCAAACTCCAGCCCCCCTCACTACAGCACCTCACTACAGCCCCTCACTACAGCACCTCACTACAGCACCTCACTACAGCACCTCACTACAGCCTCTCACTACAGCACCTCACTACAGCCTCTCACTACAGCCCCTCACTACAGCACCTCACTACAGCACCTCACTACAGCCTCTCACTACAGCACATCACTACAGCCTCTCACTACAGCACCTCACTACAGCACCTCACTACAGCACCTCACTACAGCCTCTCACTACAGCACCTCACTACAGCCTCTCACTACAGCACCTCACTACAGCCCCTCACTACAGCACCTCACTACAGCCTCTCACTACAGCACCTCACTACAGCCTCTCACTACAGCACCTCACTACAGCCTCTCACTACAGCACCTCACTACAGCCTCTCACTACAGCACCTCACTACAGCCCCTCACTACAGCCCCTCACTACAGCACCTCACTACAGCCTCTCACTACAGCACCTCACTACAGCCCCTCACTACAGCCCCTCACTACAGCACCTCACTACAGCCTCTCACTACAGCACCTCACTACAGCACCTCACTACAGCCTCTCACTACAGCACCTCACTACAGCCTCTCACTACAGCACCTCTCTACAGCACCTCACTACAGCACCTCACTACAGCACCTCACTACAGCACCTCACTACAGCACCTCACTACAGCACCTCACTACAGCCTCTCACTACAGCCCCTCACTACAGCACCTCACTACAGCCCCTCACTACAGCACCTCACTACAGCACCTCACTACAGCCCCTCGCTACAGCACCTCACTACAGCCCCTCACTACAGCCCCTCACTACAGCACCTCACTACAGCCCCTCACTACAGCACCTCACTACAGCACCTCACTACAGCACCTCACTACATCCCCTCACTACAGCCCCTCACTACAGCACCTCACTACAGCCCCTCGCTACAGCACCTCACTACAGCCCCTCACTACAGCCCCTCACTACAGCCCCTCACTACAGCCCCTCACTACAGCCCCTCACTACAGCACATCACTACAGCACCTCATTACAGCCCCTCACTACAGCACTCACTACAGCCCCTCACTACAGCACCTCACTACAGCACCTCACTACAGCACCTCACTACATCCCCTCACTACAGCCCCTCACTACAGCACCTCACTACAGCCCCTCGCTACAGCACCTCACTACAGCCCCTCACTACAGCCCCTCACTACAGCCCCTCACTACAGCCCCTCACTACAGCCCCTCACTACAGCACATCACTACAGCACCTCATTACAGCCCCTCACTACAGCACCTCACTACAGCCCCTCACTACAGCCCCTCACTACAGCACCTCACTACAGCACCTCACTACAGCCCCTCACTACAGCACCTCACTACAGCCCCTCACTACAGCACCTCACTACAGCCCCTCACTACAGCACCTCACTACAACCCCTCACTACAGCACCTCACTACAGCCCCTCACTACAGCACCTCACTACAGCCCCTCACTACAGCACCTCACTACAGCACCTCACTACAGCCCCTCACTACAGCACCTTTCTACAGCCCATCATTCGTCCTTCATCCACGTCATCTGACGCCCAGTGGAGCCACACCACGCTTCTCCACTCACGTCAAGCTACATAAACAACAACCAAAATTTAAGGTAAGTGTATTCACATTGCTTGACTTAGATTATGGTAGGTTCAATTATCTTGTATTATACTATAATAACATACTTTAATGTACCTATAACATCTGCTTAACTTTTATAATCATTGTATAATATGTGGACCCCCGGTTAACGAACTTTTTTCATTCCATTCAGGTGCCAGTACTGACCGAATTTTTTCCCATAAGGAATATTGTGAAGTAGATTAGTCCATTTCAGACCCCCAAACATACACGTACAAAAGCACTTACATAAATACACTTACATAATTGGTCGCATTTGGAGGTGATCGTTAAGCGGGAGTCCACTGTACTTCGTTTATTATTTTAAGTGAGTTATTCATTTACACAAAAGTTGGCAAAATGGACAATGTCAGATTCACATATAGAAATAAAACAGATTTAACTAAGTAACTTTTTGCATTAGATTTGATAGAATATTTCCAGCGAGTTAGCTCTATTGTGACGTTTTTTTAAACAAACCGGTCGTCTCCCACCGAGGCATCGTGAGTCGAGAAAGAAGAAAACTTTCTTTAATAACGTGTAGGCTTTTAAAGAAAGCTTGACTTTCTGAATGGATAACTTAATTAACATGATATACCACTTTATACTAAAATGATCAGTTGGTCAAACTGTATAAGAGAGATTGTAAGTTTGTGTTTTTTGGCAGATTTTACGCTTAAAAGTATGGAAAGTAATGAAAATTCTGCTTATTTCTCTGTTAGGTAGTTTAAAATATGAAGGTTTTAGAAGCAAAAAGCTTTGAAGGACATTTTGCTTAGCAAAGCCAAATATTACAGATAAGTGAATGATGTTGCGTTTGTGTCCACGTAATGAGAACGTTAAAGTTTTCTTACCTAAATTGCATATTTTGGTCCCCTCGCCATTATTTAGATGCGTTTATTCGCAGGAATCATAGGAAATTTATATTTAACATTTATAAGAAATTTAAATTTTATATTTATATGAAGACTAAAAACGTGTTCGTATATACATTATTTCTCGTGAGAGTAAGACTAAGATAAGTATTATTTAACAATGTTGTTTGAGAATATATGGTCTTGAGATGTCAGTGACGTATATAACAAAATCTTTGTTGTTGCTACTAAACTAAATACCTACAGGATCTCATACAGCCTTGACAGTGACAAAAAATAAAAAAAACATTTTATAGAACAGAACCGAGCAAGCCAGTGCTAAGAAAACCTTTATGTTGAACCCAGAGCAATGAAAAAACTAATATACGAGTTGTATTAAGGAGCCATATCACTGTGAGTCATAGAGCAATAAGGAATTCATCTACGGTGTCAGACGGTGGTGTGTACATGGTTCCTTGCTTAGAGGTGATAAATTTTATCTTGGTTCACGAAATCGTAATAACACGATTGCAAACAAATCAGGGAACGGATGATATATGAACCCATGGCGAGTGAATCCTAAAACTCGCAGGCCAGTGTGTTAACCACTTGACCAGCACGTCTAATAAGATTCATCCAGCTAGGTATAAAAATGTATAGAAATATACCTAGCTGCATGAAATATATTAGAACCAGCTGACCCAGTGAGCTTTAAGACTCATTTGCCACGTGTGGAAAATTAAATTTACCTGGATGTATCTCATTAGATACATACCAGTAAATGGTAACAAAGATAAATAATAATTATCAAAGTTACAGAGACAAGTAGGAATTTAGGACACATAGGTCGCAAAAAAATTTCCTCCTTCGATACCTATCATAATCTATCTCTCCACAAGTTGCTCTAGACCTATATTAATTACAAATGAAATGTACATCACCAGGAATTCTGGTAAAATTTAATATAAATTTGTGGACTGTATATTAAAATTAATAAATGATTACATATACACATTTATATAACAGAAGGAGAATTTATAATCATAACACTCACCAATTTGTCTGGAGATTGCTGTGTATTATACTCAAAAAACCTGTCTAAATATATAGAGAAAACTGGCCAGAATCTCAACATAGACTTATCTGAGGTTCCTGGAGCTGTCCTGTCCAACTGCTTAATGCTCAAATTATGCAGGACTGCACATCCAACAATTTCGGCTCCTATTTGAGAGGTTTTAAGCCCAATATAACCCCTAGAGCGACGAAAATCAAGCACATTACATTAGCGTGTCTGTACCACATTCAAAAAAAACAATGGCGACTCTCCCCTGCTCGTCAGCGCAGGCACAGAGCTTCCCTGTCGATTCTCTTATTTAAAATGCAGTCAACAGAACAATAGTAATGTATTAATCAGGTTTATTTACACAGCATAAATTTTGGGAAGTTATTTTCCACACTGCGGCTGGGCAGAGGTCATTGCTAAACAACTCAAATTACTCCTTCCTTTAGGAAATGATTCCAGCTGGTTCTAGCTTGAGTGGCTGTTCACCTAGTAGGCCTTACTACAATTTCATCTTCTTGCATCACTTGGCCAGCGCTATCTTCAATATCACTCGTGTCACTTTCCCTTAGATTTTCATTTACATTTGATTGAATACTATTTAATTCCAAGGGAATCAATTTATTAATCGTACGTAAACTTTCTTGGCCACGACACAACACTTTGACATTACGAACAACACCTTGTGCATCTGGGTACAATGTCAGTACTTTGCCCAGAGGCCACACTGTTCGATGCTGTTCAGTATCAATTAACACAATGTCACCTGGTTGAATGTTCTGTCGATTTACTGACTCAGTCGCACCATAAAAGTGTTCACGTAGTGTAAGAAGATATTCCTTATACCACACATTAGACCAATGATCAATTACTTTATTTAACATTTTAAATTTATCACACAACACTGCCGCATCATTGTAATCTTCATCACTTTCTTCCAGATTATCTCTATAGACAGGGGCAGCTTCCAATTTCCTTCCACATATTAGGTGAGAAGGTGTTAATACATCTGCATCAGGTGTATCACTCATGTACGAGAGAGGCCTATTATTTATACGATTCTCCGCCTCCACTAACACTGCATGGAATTCTTCCAAATTAATTCTCTTCCGGTGTAGTACTTTACGGAGACACCTTTTCACTGTGCCTATCAGTCTTTCGTACAGCCCCCTCTGCCAAGGGGCTCTAGGAGTAATAAATTTCCAGGTACACCCTCGTTGGGTTAACAGAGATTGAACCTCGTTACTATTATTTAATTCTATCAAGTGTTGAGCACCTGCTACAAAATTTGTGGCATTATCCGAAATCATCAATCTCGGACAGGATCTCCTAGCTGCAAACTTTCGAAACAGCTGTATAAACTGTTCTGCAGACAAGTCCTGAGCCACTTCTAAATGAACTGCCCTAGTAGCAGTACAAGTGAACAAGCATACATACACTTTCAGTGGAACAACATCTGAAGTACCTGTTAAAATGATTGGACCACTATAGTCTACACCTGTTACATCAGATGGTTTCACTAATTGTACATGCTCCTTTGGCAATGGTGGAGGACCAGGGTACATATAGGATCTAGCATCCACACAGCGACATATTACACAAGATTTAATCACCCTTTTTACACTTTGCCGTCCTTGTGGAATCCAGAAAGTTTCCCTAATACAATTTAAGGTATCTTGTACCCCACCATGCATTACATTTTTATGGGCATTTAGAACAATTAAATTTGTTAGATGATGAATTTTGGGCAGTAAGATAGGGTGTTTAGCATAATCACCCAATTCAGCATTTTGTAACCTACCTCTGCACCTAATTACATTGTTCTCTAAATACAGCCCCAATTTCTCTATTATGGGACCTTTCACAATTTTTCTTTCCATCATCAATTTAATCTCACTTCCACAGATTTCTTCCTGTACCCTCTTTATCCAATATTCAAGAGGATGTGAAAACTTATACTAGATATTCATCTTGTTTAGAAATTTAAACACCAACTTAGTTACATTGATTAGTTTGGATAAAGAAGAATACCTATTTATATCAATGGCTAAGGAAGGACAAACTATTGGAGCGGTGGTCACAGTAATTTCAACAGGAGCAATATACGCCTTTTGTACAGGCCAATTAGCTTTATTTACCAACCAGCTCGGTCCTTTAAACCATGATACAGCATTTCCAAAATTAGCATAAGGTAAACCTCGAGACAAGAAATCAGCTGGATTCTCCTCACCAGGTATATGATTAAATGTGAACATATGCTGACCTAAACTATTATACTTCTCTTGCATCTGATTAATTTCAGTGACTCTGTTTTGTACGTACACAATTTTACTGTTTCCATTACGAATCCATTGTAAGGATACCTCATTATCAGACCAAATTACAATGTCGCAAATATTTATCTCCTGCAACTTATTTCTTATATAATTAGCTAATTTGACACCTACATAAATGGCTGTTAATTCCAACTGAGGTAAGGTACGTGATTTAATTGGAGACACTTTAGCCTTAGACATAAGAGAAATAACACTATTACATTGAAGGTAAATAACTGCTCCATACGCCAACTTTGAAGCATCACAGAAAATGTGGAGTATATTTTTCCCATCTGGATTGGCCACCTGGCATGGGAACTCCAACATTTGAATTTTTTCATAAACACCAATTAATTCATCCCACCTGTTAATGAATTCCTCAGGTAGAGTTTCATCCCAAGCACATTTAAGCTTCCATGCTTCTTGTATTAATAATTGCCCTCTTATAGTAAAGGGTGACACTAAGCCTAGTGGAACAAAACATTTGGAAACTTCAGCAAGCAAGATTCTCTTAGCTAATTTATTAGGCATACTGTAATTATTAGGTTTTAACATTAACAAATCTTTCTCAGTATTCCAAGTTAATCCCAATGCATTACTACATTTTGGCACTTAATCTCCAGGGTAATCTTTACTTATTTTGTCCCTTAATCTGGACGAATTACTATTCCATTCCCTCAGAGGCATATTTGCACTTTGCATTATTTTATTAGCCTCTCCATAAGTCATTAACAGTTCCTCTTCAGTTGACGTCACACCTAGGAAATTGTCCACATAAAATTGTTTGCTCATTACTTTACTCAATGGACTTTCCGTACATTTAAGGTGTGCATATATCGTCGCTTGAAGTAGGAATGGACTGGATGTGGCACCAAATAATACGCTCCTAAAGTGAAAGGTTTTCAGAGGGCTAAGTGGGTCACTAGGATTCTCAGGCCATAAGAAGTGGGTACAATCCCGGTCAGCGTCTTGTAAACCCACTCTTTGGAAAGCTTTACTTAGGTCAGCCGTAAAGGCATAATTCTTCACTCTGAAATTTAATAAGATATCTCCTAATTTTTCCGTCAACGACGGACCTGTCACCAAACAGTCATTTAAACTAGGTACATTTTTGTTACTCCTGGCACTACAATTAAACACAATCCTCAGAGGAGTGGTCTTAGAATCCTTCTTCACTATGTGATGTGGCAAATAGTGCCCATAAATTTTGGCTTGCTCAGGAGATACCTCTTCTATAAATTTATTAATTAATTGTTCAGTAATTATGTCATTATAGACAGTCAACAATTCTGGTGTCTTATTCAGTTCGCGGAGCTGAGCCTTTAATTGTCCATATGCCATTCTGTAATTAGTGGGCAATTCTGGATGGTTCAGTCTCCAAGGAAGTCGTACCCAGTATTGTCCAGATTCAAAGTTTACATCTCTCAGGTATTGTTCCTGAGTAAAGGAATCGTCTGAACTTTCTTCATTTACATTTATTCCAATGCTGTCTAATTCCCACAATTTATGCACTGGCTCAACACCATCCTCTATAGAAGAATTATACTGGGGCACGATTTCATGAGCAAGACACACAGTGATAGTATTTATAGCTTCCTCTAGTCATGCATTATTATTACAAGGAATCCTACCATACATTACATGGCCTCCTGCAGTCTTTAAAAGGGTGACACCACATTTCTTTACAAAGAAGGCATAATAGTCACTACCTATCAAAATATTTATTGGGCCTTCAGAATCATCATTTACACCAGAAGGTGCTAAATTTACATTGTGAAAGTCTTTCTGTAGCTTTACTAAGCCCTACTGTAGATATTTTTTCTGGAAGTCTATCTACAATTATTGCATTAACACGTTTTTTCTCATTGCCCAACCTGACAGTTACATAAACAGTGTCATACAATTGAGCTCTTTTATCTGAGAGAAAACCAGATAATTTTAGAGTTGCAGGATCTCCTACCTGTACTTTCATACCATCAAGACATTTACTTTTTATGAAAGTACGCTGGGATCCCTGGTCCAATAATGCAGTTACATTTTTGATTTATGCCTTTTATCATCAATTTTTACCTGTAACACAGGTAAGGCTACTTCAGCAAAACCATCATTATTAACATTAGCGGCAATTTTTACATTAGCCACTGTTGTGTCAGGATTGTCAACATTATCATTATTATCAACATTATCATTATTATCAACATTATCATATAGACCCTTACACATGACTATATGGTGTCTTCCTTTGTGACATTGATAACAGTTGCTTAATATGGCATGACAATCCTTTACATAGTGATTACCTAGACATCTGATACATCTGTCAAGTTCTTCCTATCTTTCAACTTTATCATTCCATGAATTGTATGCATTGCAATTCTTAGAAAAATGAGTACCCTTGCTGAAGAGACAATCTCTCTTTTCTTTGACTGGTTTCTTATTAACTGGGTTACTCTTAGGAGGGTACTTATTCTTCTTATCTTGTGGAGAATCATTATTTCTGATTCCTGCTACTCGATATGCACCTATGTAACTCTTTTTAGGAAATGAAATTTGATTATTAACATGGGGATAATTTTTCCCTTTGTGAAACTTGACAGATACCTCAGAGTTATTATGTGTTGCATCTTTAAAATGAGTTGGTTAGTTGGTTGGTCTGCAACTGAACAATTAATTCTTGTAGACCTAGTCTTATTTCCTCCAGACCAAAATAACCTTTGTGATACTTGTTTGAGATCCATTCAAGTATTTTACAGCTTAATTTATTCTGTACAATGGCACTCAATAACCAGTATGATTCCTTCAGATTATAATTATTACTTAAAGTTTTGAGAGTGCTCTCCAGTTTAACTCTAAACTGCTGTAAACCTTTGTAAGTGTGATCTGGAGATTTTAAATTAACAATGATATTCACTAGATCCAACCTACTTTGTTCTATATTACCATAAGTGACCTTCAACAAGTCAACTGCTTCTTTGTAAGAATCATCTACATTGGGAAAGGCTTGTGTATGTGAGCATCTCCTCTTATCTGTCCTTTGAGGTAAAATAATTTAGTAACACATGCTAGGTCACTCCTATCATGCACAGCTGCTTTAAAAATATACCAAAACTCCTCCCAATTTTCTCCAGGATTAAATACAGGTAAACATAATTCTGGGAGTTATGGCAAAGACATCTTATTTGTTGGATCAGATTAACTGCCTGGTTTACACATTTTAATTTATTCAGGGCCTGACTTTTACAAGAAATAATCTTTTCCTCTAATTCATAATACTGGTTGATCATAAGATTTACTTCTGTCTCATCAACACAGTTTACTAACAAATCTCCTTCATATTTGCTATAATATAATTTGTATGAATCATATCTATTCCCTAACGCATCTAAATACGATTTTAAATCATCAGTATTCACAGTTTCTTGATTCATTACTTCCAAACACTTATTGTATGCCTTGGTTATGTGACCTTTTCTAGCCTGCAATGATGATTTTTTTGCTCTAAATTCCATGTGTTTGTCTTCTACATTAATTTTCTCATTTTCACCGATGATGAAATGTATTAAATTCAACTTAATTAATAACACTGATTATGTACTTAATTATGCACTTTATAAAGGTAAATATTACAACTTTCCTCTGAATAAATCCTAGCTATACTTGAGCTTAGCAATTACATGTAAGAAAATTGTAATATAAACTTTATACATTAATAATGTTAGCTACACTTGAGCTTAGTAATTACACATGTAAGAAAATTATAATATAAATTTTAAATACACATTAATATAAACCTTAGCCAGACTTGGCTTATCCTTGCCAGACTTGGCTTAGCAAAATTAATGTTATACAAATATACTAATATAAATCTTTGCCAGACTTGGCTGAGCAAAATTAATATTATACAAATACACTAATATAAGTCTTTGCCAGAATTTGGCAAAGCAAATTTAATATTATACACATTAATATAATCCTAGCCAGACTTGGCTTAGCAAAATTAATATTGTAATAATTATAATCCACTACACATTAAGTAAATTTGTGAACTTAACATCCACCTCCTTCTGTCATTTCACATATAATTATTAAGTAATTAATTCACTAATTAATGACTTCACTAATTACATCCGGTTCAAAGGACCTATGGGCAACTAAATTGTGGAAAATTAAATTTACTCGGATGTATCTCATTAGATACATACCAGTAAATGGTAACAAAGATAATTATCAGTTATCAAAGTTACAGAGACAAGTAGGAATTTAGGACACCTAGGTTGCAAAAAAATGTCCCCCTTCGATACCTACCATAATCTATCTCGCCACAAGTTGCTCTAGACCTATATTAATTGCAAATGAAATGTACATCACCAGGAATTCTGGTAAAATTTAATATAAATTTGTGGACTGTATATTAAAATTAATAAATGATTACATATACACATTTATATAACAGAAGGAGAATTTATAATCATAACACTCACCAATTTGTCTGGAGATTGCTGTGTATTATACTCAAAAAACCTGTCTAAATATATAGAGAAAACTGGCCAGAATCTCAACTAGACTTATCTGAGGTTCCTGGAGCTGTCCTGTCCAACTGCTTAATGCTCAAATTATGCAGGACTGCACATCCAACAATTTCGGCTCCTATTTGAGAGGTTTTAAGCCCAATATAACCCCTAGACTCCTAGAGCGACGAAATTTAAGCACATTACATTAGCGTGTCTGTACCACATTCAAAAAAACAATGGCGACTCTCCCCTGCTCGTCAGCGCAGGCCAGAGCTTCCCTGTCGATTTCTCTTTTTAAAATGCAGTCAACAGAACAATAGTAATGTATTAATCAGGTTTATTTACACAGCATAAATTTTGAGAAATTATTTTCCACACCACGGGTTCAACCCCACCGTTCATGATTTATTTCATCTTGTTCGATTGGAGAAGACCGCTTTTAACTTGTACTAGTTGGACGGAGTTTACCGAGTTCTTTTGACCATCCCATCAGCTTAATGTGAGGACTATATGCCAGATGGGATGCATATCTCACCCATCATTCTTGAATCCTTGTTAATTCAGCTGAAATGACAACTGTAATGAATCTGAACTTAATTTGTATCACTTATTTAATTACATTAAGCCAACTATTGTAACCATTCTAAGAACCATAGTGAAGTGATTATAACTGAGCAGAAAATAATTTCGGTAAGTGCGAAATAATAATAAAAATAATAATAATAATAATAATAAGAAGAAGAAGAAGAAGAAGAAGAAGTAAATAAGATAAAAGAAGAGTAGAATTTTTCTTTCAGTCGGGTGTCACATTACCTTCAGTTCGTTCATACCCAGAGTGGCAGAGTAACTTACGATAACCTTCATGCCTGGGCAGGATGCTGGCTTGAGGGGTGGCTTGGTGATGAGTGTGGCCTCTTGCTGGCTTGGTGATGAGTGTGGCCTCTTGCTGGCTTGGTGATGAGTGTGGCCTCTTGCTGGCTTGAGTGGTTGCTTGGTGTGACTTGTATCTCTTTGGTTGCTGCTGGAAGGATGGGTGAACCTGGTGATGTCCTGCGAAGTGTGTCCTGGGGACAGACAGCAATGCAATTCACGTTAATGCTTTCCGAGGGTAATTTCCTCGGTGATGGTAAAGGGCTCTTCATCCAAGGAATTGGAGCTGTTTTCCTCTTACTCGAATCAAACACATTAATATATTTCTCAGCAACCATGGTATTCCTACGACTTTTGCGAACCCCATAAAATATGATAATACTAATACTACTACTAATAATAACAGCAATAATAATAAATTTTACTGTAGGATTTATTGCATAATGATCCCCAGAAGAAAAATGGTACATGTACTTGTCTCACTTCCAGAACTACTGTCCACATTTTTCGAGTACTATTTCAACTAAAATAAAAAAAAAAAAACTCTTACAACCAAGTCCCAGACTCCTCATAGTACTCCTATACCCAGACTCATCTTAGTACTCTTACATCGAAACTTTTCATAGTACTCTTACACACAGACTCCTGGTGAGCTTTGCGGTAAGTGCTGCGGTATGCGCCGAGTTAGTTTCAGTTTATTCGGCGTTCATCACACGACCAATTTTTTTACCTTTCCTCTATACCAGCCGCACTGGCAGTCAGGTGGGAATGGTTGCTTATGGTCCCCGGCCACTCTGATTCACTGTCAGACTTATTCCTTAACTAATGGGGTGAGAGGCTGGCTCTAGCAGAATTGAAGTTATGTTTACCGCCCTGGCACAATTCATACTCACCAGCCGGCTGAGTACACACACACACACATACTGGTCAAGTATGAGGTGAAAATAGTGTTGGAGTGAGTTATCTCACTTTGCTCTCTTTCTAGTTAACATCTTGCTGCTCCACTGAACATTTTATATATAGTAAATATTGGTGGAGGAAATATTCGGGTACTCAAAACTACCCAGGTCTTGCCATTGCTTTTGTTTTGAAATTTGCTCCTTGTCTGGAGACTTAATTTACGGTCAGGTACAAGAGATCTTTCTTAGTGAACCTGTGTTCGTAATGTGGGATGCCTGTATTGTAGGCAATTCTGTTATTTTGTAGAGCTTCATTGCCCTCTGTCTTGCTTACGTTAATGCAAATATTTCGTTACTGCTGCCATGCATTGAGCGTATTATTACCGGGTATTGCTTACTATGTTTAGTACTGGCTGGGTAATGCCACCTGCGCATGTTAGGCGTTTGGGGCGGCATATAGTTTGCAATCATTGCCCAGACAATCTCTGCAGCTCTGTTGGCATTAAATATCTTCATACTTTAACTGCTGTACAGCTTCGTCGCAGCGCTGTAGGACCCTAGTGGGTTTAGCGCTTGGTTTTGATTATAATATTGCATAGCTCCATGAGCTAATTCACACGAGCTAAGGTTTAATTCATCCAATATAGCTGCTGCATTTGGTGTATCTACTGCTCAGGAAGCTCGTGTTAGTCTCCTCTCCCCATTGTTACCTAGCTCTGCAGTGGAAGGTCGAGCATTGGCCAACTCTTTTTAACACGAGTTGCATGGTGAAAGCAATGGTATTCACTTCCGTCAAGCATATCAGTGCATTCCTGTTAAATATCGACGAGGATTTTAAGATGAATAAGCTTGACCAAAGCAATTATGTGCAGATGTTACTAGGCTAGTCACTGTGGATTTTATCTATTGGGGTCTTCTGATCCACTCTCTCAGACCGCGACCTACAGATTAGATTATATTTTGCCACCGAAATGGCTAGTTTATTGTGCACCCCATATCCATCTTGTGAACGGTAGCGTAAAAGCATATGGATACACAAAAGGCCTAGGAACTAGGCTCCAAAAGGGTTAACAGGAGCACATATGGATTTATATCTACAGTTCGCTTATCTGTTACAAGCAAATTTAGGAAATTTGCTTAGCATATCTGGTATCTTATTTTCATTAATAAGATATCTTGACATATCACATAGGTTTTTCTTCTTCTCAATGTGGGCAATGTGGCAGATGTTGCAGGTGTATGGTGTAGGAGGTAGGTTACTGAAAGCAGTGAAGAGTTTTTACGAGGATAGTGAGGCTCAAGTTAGAGTATGTAGGAAAGAGGGAAATTATTTCCCAGTAAAAGTAGGCCTTAGACAAGGATGTGTGATGTCACCGTGGTTGTTTAATATATTTATAGATGGGGTTGGAAGAGAAGTAAATGCGAGGGTCTTGGCTAGAGGCGTGGAGTTAAAAGATAAAGAATCAAACATAATGTGGGAGTTGCCACAGTTGCTCTTTGCTGATGACACTGTGCTCTTGGGAGATTCTGAAGATAAGTTGCAGAGATTGGTGGATGAATTTGGTAGAGTGTGCAAAAGAAGAAAATTAAAAGTGAATACAGGAAAGAGTAAGGTTATGAGGATAAAAAGATTAGGTGATGAAAGATTGGATATCAGATTGGAGGGAGAGAGTAGGGAGGAGGTGAATGTATTCAGATATTTGGGAGTTGACGTGTCAGCGGATGGGTCTATGAAAGATGAGGTGAATCATAGAATTGATGAGGGGAAAAGGGTGAGTGGTGCACTTAGGAGTCTGTGGAGACAAAAAACTTTGTCCTTGGAGGCAAAGAGGGGAATGTATGAGAGTATAGTTTTACCAACGCTCTTATATGGGTGTGAAGCATGGGTGATGAATGTTGCAGCGAGGAGAAGGCTGGAGGCAGTGGAGATGTCATGTCTGAGGGCAATGTGTGGTGTGAATATAATGCAGAGAATTCGTAGTTCGGAAGTTAGGAGGAGGTGCGGGATTCCAAAGCTGTTGTCCAGAGAGCTGAGGAAGGGTTGTTGAGGTGGTTCGGACATTGTAGAGAGATGGAGCGAAACAGTGTGACTTCAAGAGTGTATCAGTCTGTAGTGGAAGGAAGGCGGGGTAGGGGTCGGCCTAGGAAAGGTTGGAGGGAGGGGGTAAAGGAGGTTTTGTGTGCGAGGGGCTTGGACTTTTCCAGCAGGCGTGCGTGAGCGTGTTTGATAGGAGTGAATGGAGACAAATGGTTTTTAATACTTGATGTGCTGTTGGAGTGTGAGCAAAGTAACATTTATGAAGGGGTTCAGGGAAACCGGCAGGCCGGACTTGAGTCCTGGAGATGGGAAGTACAGTGCCTGCACTCTGAAGGAGGGGTTTTTAATGTTGCAGTTTAAAAACTGTAGTGTAAAGCACCCTTCTGGCAAGACAGTGATGGAGTGAATGGTGAAAGTTTATCTTTTTCGGGCCACCCTGCCTTGTTGGGAATCGGCCAGTGTGATAATAATAATAATAATAATCACATATGTTATTATACTGTCTATCTCAATAAGTGGACAATTAAGCACAAAGTGTTCAAGACAGTGACCATATGCCTGATCACATAATTTACATTTAGTTTGATCATCATCTGTGTGTCTCCCAAACTGCCAGAAGTACTTGTAACCAAGCCTAAGCCTGGCCACTACAACATCAGTGTGTTCACATTGCACGTTGCTCCATAAACATACTTGTCAGACACTGCAACATCATGAAATCTTGGTTCAGAGGACATCTACAAGACCTTCACGGCTGCTACAACTAACCCATCCCTTTGGGTAAGACCTACTTCCACTGGGGAATCCCGCCTACCACTGACTATGCCCTCGTCTGCTACACGTCCTTATCCACTGACGCCTATATAACCGCTAGTCTTTTTGCCTTTGCCAGATTCTCCTCCACCCCCGATGCTGGGAACACTAACCCAAGCTGAGGGACTATTTTTATAGTGTTCCAGTAAAAAACCCCTTGCA
>NC_069445.1:35977728-35993595 GCF_026875155.1 Cherax quadricarinatus | reverse complement strand
AAGGCCCCCCTTCTGAAGCATCCTGAATTTCCTCTTTGAGGTGTACTCGACTTCCACAAGGTGTTGGATGTTGGCAGTGAGTAGTCTGGTCATGTCTGCAGTGGTGTATGTAACAGTTTGGTCGTAGGTATACTTGACTGTTCCATCCTGGAGGTGCTGATGGATTTCTGAAGACAGCATTTTGTTCTTATACTGCTTGTTGTGTAGAAGTATACACCCTTCAGGCATCGGACTTGTTGTGGTGCAGCAGTGTCAGTGGCAGTGGCACCGTGAGGTGCATCTGCAGTTTCTTGTGTTTTTGCTTTCTTGGCTGGTGGCTGAACTAGTGAAGGAGAGATTTCTGACTGGTCAGTTGCTCTAGCAGTGGATGCAAGCGGTAGTGGACTCTCATTGATGAGGTTTGCCGACGTCTCAGTGGTCTCAGTGGTGCTGCGTTCCTCGTTTGTGACTTAGGTCGAGTGGTGACATGTGCTTACCTAACACATCACTTACTCATCGACGATCTCGCCTCTCTCGAATTACCTTGTGTTGGGAGAGACTTCGCTTAGAGTAGTGCTTGCTGGGCCTTCGTCTTCCTCCCCACCATCAGGATTGGTGCATCAGTGGTTGCCTACCCAAGGGCAGGAAGCCTGTTGCTGCCTGAATCCTCTTCGCCTGTTGACTGCACACCATACAGCCAGTCTTGCCGCCACTCAGGATACACAGTGCTCCATCAAGCTACAGTTCACCTCCTCAGTGTCCTGCACCAGGCAAGTATGTGTATCTACTTACACGTACTTGCCTAGCTGAGTACTCTCACTTTTTGGCCGATTGTCACTGCCAATTTCATTTTCTCGTAATTAGACGATGCCTTCGTTGCCTTTTACCTCCCACCCCCCTTCCACTCTCCCCCAACCACCCACACCTGCCTCTGCTTCTTCTAAATCCAATTCCTTCTCGCTAAACCTCAAATTCTCTAATCCTGATCTCACTATCTATCCTGAAAATTTATTATATCAGATCACTGGTGCACCTCAAAACCAACTCAGGCTTCAAACTCCTTCTTGACAAACATTCCTACGAAACATACACCTCAACCGATACCAGACAAAAACTTCTCAACGCAGGCTTCGCCATTATTTGGACTCCTGAGCACTGTGCCAAAAGCACAGTCATTGCTAAACACGTAGACTACTCTCTCCTGATAGCCTATGACACAGACAAAGAAGACTTAATAAAATATATCAGTACTAAGAACAAGGTCTCTGATGACGATATTTACAGACCCGAAAACTCTACCATTCTCAAAATACGCTGTTCTACTCCTGCTGATGCCTCTACACTCTTCAGTCAAGGAATCTTTGCCAAGACCATCCACATTCCTCCAAACTCTCTCTTCACTCCGAACTTCCACCCCAATCACACAATGTCTTAAATGTTACAAATTCGGCCACAACAAGTCTGCTCCAGATGTTCAGCAACTGGCCACTTCTGGAATACTTGCAACCTCCCCCTTAAATGTTCTAAACTGTGGCAGGTCACACACTGCAGTTGAAAATTCCTGCCCTTCTAGAAAGCACATTCTCTCGTCCCTCAGAGCAAGCCAACTCCCTCCCTCCCCAACCCCTTCCCTGCCCCTTCCCTCCCCTTCCATACCTCCCTCCCCTACCCCCAATACCTTGGCCTCCCCACGCACTTGGTCTACCTCTCTACTCTACTACACACATCAAACACCAACACACAGACTACAAGCACTTCTTCTACACCTACACCCACACTAGACTACAAAACTAACTGTCAACTCGCCACTGCTGCCCACTCTGGAATGGTAATCTCACAAGCATACCAATCAGACTACTCACATGTCCTTAACCTAATCTTGTCTGCTAACAATCTTCCATCTTTAATTATCCCTCCTTCCTGCTTCTCTTCAAGCCTCCTAGAACCTCTCCCTCCTGCCTCTCTCCCACCCCCCCACTTCCTACTCCCTCCAGCTTTCCTCCTCTCCTACCCCTCTTCACTACTTCTACACCTCCCACCAACACCCCTACTGCTGCTGCTACGACCACACCTTCCCCAACTTCCTTACCCACTTCCTCATCCCCTTCCAAAGCTTCCACCTCCTCATCCCTTACCATAGCTTCCACTTCCTCATCCCTTACCATAGCTTCCTCTTCCTCATCCCCTAACAAAGCTTCCACTTCCTCTGCATCCACCTTCGCCCGCTCCTCCACCACAACCAAAACTTCATCCAGGTCCAACTCCACCTCCTCCAGACAAAATCCACTCAAACCTAAACCTGCCCCAACTTCTGACAGACAGACCAAAGAACATAAAAACAGATCCATCTCTTCCTCCCCCTCCAGGAAACAGGTCCGTAGCACCTACAAACACACATCCACTGATGGCACCACTATCATGGGCTTTAATCCAAACTCCTCCCCCGACATTAGCTTTGCTATGACAAAACCATTAAATCATGTTTAAGGTGATTCAGTTCAACGTACGTTTTTACTTTACAATTAGACACCTACTGGCCGAGCTCCTCGAAGCAGAGAGGCCAGATATTGTTTTGCTAAACAGTACTTGCCTCAAAGCCCCTTAACGTATCCGCCATCATGGTTATACTGCACTACAGTCTCCCTATGATCCCCACGATGGGGTTGCCATCCTTGTCAAATCCAAAATAAAACACGAATTTCTCCCAATCCCTTTTATACACCAACACTGTCTTGTGGTCAGAATACACACCCACCTTGGCCCCTTTATCTTTTTCACCACCTATGCTCGCCCAAACACTATTCTCAACATACACGACCTTTCCTTAGTCTTCAACTACACCAACACATCAACACACCTACTAGCTGATATGAATGCCAAACACACCGCCTTTCATCACACCAGTAACAACCAACTTGGACACCAATTACTCAACTTCACAAATCACAAACACCTAGTTCACCTTGGCCCAGACTTCAACACCTTCTACAATCACACTGGCCAAGGCAAACCCGACATCATTCTGGCAAACCGAGCCAGCTCTCTCTTTCAACACTACATATCACCTGACCCTATTGCAGGCTCTGATCACATTCCCGTCATCTTACACATCTCCTCCAACCCTATCCTCATCCCGGCCACACCTTCTGTGGAAAATCCTGTATATATTTTCTGGAAATACGGTAATTTATAGGTAAATAGATGGCCTATATTGTATATAATAAAAATTAGGGTATGGAAAATGGGAAATTGAGCCTGCGTCTGCGCAGAAGGACAGTCGCCATTTTGGTTTGAATGAGCCAAATAAACGTTAGTGCAATGGGAAGAATTTTTCGTGCTCTAGAGGTTAAAATTAGGCTGACACCTCTCAAATAGGAGGCGAAATTGTTGGATGTGCAGTCCTGCATAACTTGAGATATCAGGCGACTGGACAAGACAGCTCCAGGAACCTCAGATAAGTCTGTTATGTTATAACTCTGGCCAGTTGTTATTTTCATGTATAGACAGTGAGGATTTCTGAGTATGATACAACTTAATCTCCAGTCAAATTGGTGAGTGTTATATAAATGTGTGTATATACTATAATCCTTTTTTAATTTTAATATACAGTCCACAAATTTATATATTTACCAGCATTCCTGGAGATTAATATTTCATTTAATTAATAGGTCCAGAGCAACTTGTGGATATGACAGTGGTAGGTATCGAAGGGGGACATTTTTTGCGACCTAGGTGTCCCAAATTCCTACTTGTCTAACTGATAAATAATAATTATCTATGTTCATTACTGTTATGTATATAAAGATACATTCAGATAAATGTAATTTTCCACATTTAATTGCCCGTTGGTCCTTCTTGAACTGGAGGTAATTAGTGAAGTCATTAATTAGTTAATTACTTAATAATTATTACCTGGAGTTTACCTGGAGAGAGTTCCGTGGGTCAATGCTCCCGCGGCCCAGTCTGTGACCAGGCCTCCTGGTGGATCAGAGCCTGATCAACCAGGCTGTTACTGCTGGCTGCACGCAAACCAACGTACGAGCCACAGCCCGGCTGGTCAGGAACCGACTTTAGGTGCTTGTCCAGTGCCAGCTTGAAGACTGCCAGGGGTCCCAGGATGCGACCCACACCAGTCGACTGACACCCAGGTACCCATTTTACTGATGGGGAACATAGACAACAGGTGGAAAGAAACACGTCCAATGTTTCAACTCTGGCTGGGAATCGAACCTAGGCCCTCGCCGTGTGAAGCGAGAGCGTTAGCCACCAGGCCACCGGATCTATTTGATGATAAAAGGCATAAATCAAAAAATGTAACTGCATTATTGGACCAGGGATCCCAGCATACTTTCATAAAACGTAACTGTCTTGATGGTATGAAAGTACAGATGGGAGATCCCACAACTTTAAAATTATCTGGTTTTCTCTCGGATAAAAGGGCTCAATTGTATGACACTGTTTATGTAACTGTCAGGTTGGGCAATGAGAAAAAACGTGTTAATGCAGTAATTGTAGATAGACTTCCAGAAAAAATATCTACAGTAGGACTTAGTAAAGCTACAGAAAGACTCTCACATAATGTAAATTTAGCACCTTCTGGTGTAAGTGATGATTCTGTAGGCCCAATAAATATTTTGATAGGTAGTGACTATTATGCCTCCTTTTTTAAAGGGTATGGTAAAGAAATGTGGTGCACCCTTTTGAAGACTGGAGGAGGCCATGTAATGTATGGCAGGATTCCTCGTAATAATAATTCATGACTAGAGGAAACTACAAATACCATAACTGTGTGTCTTACTCATGAAATCGTACCCCAGTATAATTCTTCCATAGAGGATGGTGTTGAGCCAGTGCATAAATTGTGGGAATTAGACAGCATTGGAATAAATGTAAATGAAGAAAGTCCAGACGATTCGTTTACTCAGGAGCAATACCTGAGAGATATAAAATTTGAATCTGGACAATACTGGATGCGACTTCCGTGGAGACTGAACCATCCAGAATTACCCACTAATTACAGAATGGCATACGGACAATTAAAGGCTCAGCTCCGCGAACTGAGTAAGACACCAGAATTGTTAACTGCATATAATGATATAATTGCTTAGCAGTTAATTAATAAATTTATAGAAGAGGTACCTCCTGAGCAAGCCAAAATTTATGGTCACTATTTGCCACATCACAAAGTGAAGAAGGATTCTAAGACCACTCCTTTGAGGATTGTGTTTAATTGTAGTGCCAGGAGTAACAAAAATGTACCTAGTTTAAATGACTGTTTGATGACAGGTCCGTCGTTGACGGAAAAATTAGGATATCTTATTAAACTTCAGAGTGAAGCATTAAGCCTTTACAGCTGACATAAGTGAAGCTTTCCTAAGAGTGGGTTTACAAGAGGCTGACCGGGATTGTACCCGCTTCTTATGACCTGAGAATCCTAGTGACCCACTTAGCCCTCTGAAAACCTTTCGCTTTAGGAGCGTATTATTTGGTGCTACATCCAGTCTGTTCCTACTTCAAGCGACGATAAATGCACACCTTAAACGTATGGGAAAGTCCAATAAGCAAAGTAATGAGCAAAACAATTTTATGTGACAATTTCCTGGGTGTGACGTCAACTGAAGAGGAACTGTTAATGACTTATTGAGAGGCTAATGAAATAATGCAAAATGCAAATATGCCTCTGAGGGAATGGAATAGTAATTCGTCTAAATTAAAGGACAAAATAAGTAAAGATTACACTGGAGATGAAGTGCCAAAATGTAGTAATGTATTGGGATTAACTTGTGATACTGAGAGAGATTTGTTAATGTTAAAACCTAATAATTACAGTATGCCCAATAAATTAACTAAGAGAGTTTTGCTTGCTGAAGTTTCCAAATGTTTTGATCCACTAGGTTTAGTGTCACCCCTCACTATAAGAGGGAAATTATTAATACAGGAAGCATGGAAAGTTAAATGTGCTTGGGATGAAATTCTACCTGAGGAATTCATTAACAGGAGGGATGAATTAATGGTGATTATGAGAAAATTCCAATGTTGGAGTTCCCATGCCAGGTGGCCAATCCAAATGGGAAAAATGTACTCCACATTTTTTGTGATGCTTCAAAATTGGCATATGGAGCAGTTGCTTACCTTCAGTGTAATAGTGTTATTTCTCGTTATGTCTAGGCTAAAGTGTCTCCATTAAATCACGTACCTTGCCTCAGTTGGAATTAACAGCCATTTATGTAGGTGTCAAATAGCTAATTATATAAGAAAAAAGTTGCAGGAGATAAATATAGCGACACTGCAATTTGGTCTGATAATGAAGTATCCTTACAATGGAATTCATAATGGAAACAGTAAAATTGTGTACGTACAAAACAGAGTCACTGAAATTAATCAGATGCAAGAGAGGTATAATAGTTTTGGTCAGCATATGTTAACATTTAATCATATACCTGGTGAGGAGAATCCAGCTGATTTATTGTCTCGAGGTTTACCTTATGCTAAATTTATAATGCTGTATCATGGTTTAAAGGACCGAGCTGGTTGTAAATAAAGCTAACTGGCCTGTACAAAAGGCGTATATTGCTCCTGTTGAAATTATTGTGACCACCGCCCAATAGTTTTGTCCTTCCTTAGCCATTGATATAAATAGGTATTCTTCTTTACCCAAACTAATCAATGTAACTAAGTTGGTGTTTAAATTTCTAAACAAGATGAATATTTCATTTAAGTTTTCACATCCTCTTGAATATTGAATAAAGAGGGTACAGGAAGAAATCTATGGAAATGAGATTAAATTGATGATGGAAAGGAAAATTGTGGAAGGTTCCATAATAGAGAAGTTGGGGCTGTATTTAGAGAACAATGTAATTAGGTGCAGAGGTAGGTTACAAAATGCTGAATTGGGTGACTATGCTAAACACCCTATCTTACTGCCCAAAACTCATCTAACAAATTTAATTGTTCTAAATGCTCATAAAAATGTAATGCATGGTGGAGTACAAGATACCTTAAATTGTATTAGGGAAACTTTCTGGATTCCACAAGGATGGCAAAGTGTAAAAAGGGTGATTAAATCTTATGTAATATGTCGCTGTGTGGATGCCAGATCCTTTATGTACCCAGGTCCTCCACCATTGCCAAAGGAGCATGTACAATTAGTGAAACCATTTGATGTAACAGGTGAAGACTATAGTGGTCCAATAATTTTAACAGGTACTTCAAATGGTGTTCCACTGAAAGTGTATGTTTGTTTGTTCACTTGTACTGCTACTAGGGCAGTTCATTTAGAAGTGGCACAGGACTTGTCTGCAGAACAGTTTATACAGCTGTTTCGAAAATTTGCAGCTAGGAGATCCTGTCCGAGATTGATGATTTCGGATAATGCCACAAATTTTGTAGCAGGTGCTCAACATTTTATTGAGTTAAATAATAGTAACGATGTTCAATCTCTGTTAACCCAGCGAGGGTGTACCTGGAAATTTATTACTCCTAGAGCCCCTTGGCAGAGGACGCGGTATGAAAGACTGATAGGCACAGTGAAGAGGTGTCTCCGTAAAGTACTACTCCGGAAGAGAATTAATTTGGAAGAATTCCGTGCAGTGTTAGTGGAGGCAGAAAATCGTATAAATAATAGGCCTCTCTCGTACATGAGTGATACACCTGATGCAGATGTATTAACACCTTCTCACCTAATATGTGGAAGGAAATTGGAAGCTGTCCCTGTCTATAGAGATAATCTGGAAGAAAGTGATGAAGATTACAATGATGCGGCAGTGTTGTGTGATAAATTTAAAATGTTAAATAAAGTAATTGATCATTGGCCTAATGTGTGGCATAAGGAATATTTTCTTACACTACGTGAACACTTTTATGGTGCGACAGAGGCAGTAAATCGACAGAACATTCAACCAGGTGACATTGTGTTGATTGATACTGAACAGCATCGAACACTGTGGCCTCTGGGCAAAGTATTGACATTGTACCCAGATGCACAAGGTGTTGTCAGGAATGTCAAAGTGTTGTGTCGTGGCCAGGAAAGTTTATGCACAATTAACAAATTGATTCCCTTGGAATTAGGTGTTCAGTCAAACATAAATAAAAATCTGAGGGAAAGTGACACGAGTGATATGGAAGATAACGCTGACCAAGTGATGCCGGAAGATGAAATCGTAGTAAGACCTACTAGGAGAACAGCCACTCAAGCCAGAACCGGCTGGAATCATCTCCTAAAGGAAGGAGTAATTTGAGTCGTTTAGCAACGAACTCCGGCCGGACGCAGTGTGGAAAATACTGTATATATTTTCCGGAAATACGGTAATTTATAGGTAAATAGATGGCCTATATTGTATATAATAAAAATTAGGGTATGGAAAATGGGAAATTGAGCCTGCGTCTGCACAGAAGGACAGTCGCCATTTTGGCTTGAATGAGCCAAGTAAACGTTAGTGTAATGGGAAGAATTTTTCGTGCTCTAGAAGTTAAAATTAGGCTGACACCTCTCAAATAGGAGGCGAAATTGTTGGATGTGCAGTCCTGCATAACTTGAGATATCAGGCGACTGGACAAGACAGCTCCAGGAACCTCAGATAAGTCTGTTATGTTATAACTCTGGCCAGTTGTTATTTTCATGTATAGACAATGAGGTTTTCTGAGTATGATACAACTTAATCTCCAGTCAAATTGGTGAGTGTTATGATTAAGATATATTCTCCTTCTGTTATATAAATGTGTGTATATACTATAATCCTTTTTTAATTTTAATATACAGTCCACAAATTTATATATTTACCAGCATTCCTGGTGATGTATATTTCATTTAATTAATAGGTCCAGAGCAACTTGTGGATATGACAGTGGTACGTATCAAAGGGGGACATTTTTTGCGACCTAGGTGTCCCAAATTCCTACTTGTCTAACTGATAAATAATAATTATCTATGTTCATTTACTGTTATGTATATAATGATACATTCAGATAAATGTAATTTTCCACACCTTCCTTCTCCTACAAGAACGCTGACTGGGATGCCTTCAAACAACACATAGATAATATTAACCTCACCTATGACTACAACAACAAACCCATCTCTGACACTCAACTTGCTCTCATCCAAGACACCATTACACAAGCAGTCAACACCGCAATACCAAAGAAAACCCACACCACTCGTTATTCTTTCAAACCCTCAATCAGAACAAGAAGACTAATTATCTGTTACCACAACCGCTTTCTCTACAACACTCATAGATTTAATCAAGTCCGATTAGATCTCACTTACCTCAGAATCAACATTCTACACAGTCTAAACCGAGACCACAACAATCATTGGTCACAGCTCATACTACAAGCGGACAAACAGCGTATCAAAAACACCAAAGCCTTCTGGAACTTTATCAAAAAAATCAGAGGCACCACTCCCACCAACAAATTCAAACACATCACCCACAACAACACACACATCTCAGACCCGCAGGCTGCTACTAACATCTTCAAACACATCTGGGAGAACATTTTCCACCCTCACCCACCCCACCCTAACACTATTCAACACATTCAGAACATAGAACACTGGAACACTACACACACACACGAAACAACACCAGACAGCCACATCCATCTGGATTCTCTTACCTCCTCCCAAGAACTTGACACTCCTTTCACCAACACAGACGTTAAAACTCTCCTCAGACACCTTCCTCCCAAGGCCCCTGTGCCTCTGGCCGTAAACCATATTTTCCTGAAACACCTTCCTGACTCTATCATTACTTCCTACACAAACCTCCTCAATGCCTCCCTTGCCTCTGGATACTTCCCTTCCCTCTTTAAAGCTGCTACTGCTATCCTCCTTCCTAAACCCAATAAAGACCACTCTGACCCTAGAAACTATCGCCCTATCAGCCTCCTCGAAACTTTAGGAAAACTCTTTGAAAAACTCATCAATCATCGCCTTCGCAGATACCTGGAACACAATTCTTTACTTTTTGATGGCCAGTTTGGCTTCAGAATACACAGATCCACACAGGATGCCATTAACATCATTCTCAACTACATCCACATAAACACAAAACAAAGAAACAGGACAGCCCTGGTTGCAAAAGACGTTGAAAAAGCTGTTGACACTGTCTGGCACGAAGGGCTCAAGTACAAACTCTGCACTAACTTTAACCTGCCTCTCACTACTCGTAAACTCCTCTGCAACTTCCTAGACGGGCGTACCATGAGAATGAAATTCCAAGGCTGTTACTCTGACTACTTCACACTAAATGCCGGAGTACCCCAGGGATCTGTCCTCTCCCCTACCCTCTACATTTTATACACTAACGACATTCCAACACCTGTATACCACAACTCCATCACACTAACCTATGCAGACGATATTACACAACTTATCACTCATGCCAAGAGATACACTCACACACAAAACACAAAATGAGGTCGACAGGATAGCCATCTGGGAACAAAAATGGAGGATCAAAACCAATGCAGCTGAATCCAGCATTACGTATTTTAACTACAGGAAACGTGATCTTCCATTACCTGTCGAGCTCAGAACAGCTGACACCCCACTTACATCCCCATCACACAATCTGTCACTGTCCTTGGCATTAATCTTGACTACCTTCTTCGTTTATACGGACACATTCACTCAGGCATGCAATAACTAGTAAGGCCCTTGCGGGCCTCTACAAACTGAAACATGCCTCTCAACGCACCAAACTACACCTCTACAAATCCCTAATACGTCCTCTGATAACTTACTCTCCTCTAGCCCTCTCTCTTGCAGCAAAAACAAACTTACTTAAATTGCAGCGTGTCCAGAACAAGGCGCTGCGCTGGGTGCTTGATGTCAGATGGGAGGACTTCGCCACAAGCAAGTCTCTCCATGCCGAATTAGACATCCCTGTGCTGAATCTGTACTGGAAGACGGTCAGTGGCAGACAGATAGACAAACTTGAGACACGACATGACTACTGGACCTCTCTCCTTGATGAAGACATTCGCAGACCCTCAAACCAACGCAATTTTTTCTACTTGCATGATCCTGCTCCTAACCCCATTTACAAATAACCTTGGATTCGCTGACAGGTACCTTCTATGACAGGTACCATTCTCTGACCCACGTTGGCCTTAGCTTTTGGGTTAAGACATGGCCCAGTTTCTACACTCCTCTCTAGCGCTAAAACGTCGCATGTCCCTTCCTCACCGCTCACACCCACAGGAGTCCCAACAGAAGAGCCTGAATTTCTCTTCTCAATATCTGTCCCACGATCGCCTTCGCTGCTGGGTTAAGCCCTGGCTCTATTTCTACCACTAAGAACACTCCTCTCCAGCACTATTCTTCGTCTGTCCCGTCTTCCCTGCTCATCCCATTTTGGAATCTTACCTGAACTTTCGTTCGTTCGTTCGTACTTCAACTCCATATTGTTTCGGACTATGAACAATACTCTTCTCCAGACTGAGGACTGACCACCTCAAAACTTCAAGGGTGATGGACTGATTACATCGTCTTCAAGTCTCTTCTGCTTCTATCAACTTTTCTGTACTCGACTGAAGAAGCCTACTGTGTAGGCGAAACGTTTCGAAATAAAGATACCTAACTGTTGCATATGTGTCTTACCTAACAACCTGTCGGTATTTTATACCATTTTAATGTTCAACACGGTGCTATGTTTTACATCTCTCTCTATGTTATACAAGAGGATGAAGAAAAGGAGGAGCGATTATTATAAATTATGGAACAGAGCTTTTCACTGTAACCGCCACTGACTTGACTCAAGAAATCGTAATGACACGATTGCAAATAAACCATACCCCCGGCCGGGATTGAACCCGCGTCATAGAGTCTCAAAACTCCAGCCCGTCGCGTTAGCCACTAGACCAGCTAGCCACAATAAGATTCATCCAACTAGGTATATTTCTACACCATAGGAAAGTTAGCACAGGCACCTCTGTGACCATCAAATGCAAGTTTTTACAGACGAATCTCCAGCTAGCGTGGCCGTGACGAACTCTAGCTCAAGTCCCTTCACTGCCGTCAACATGACTCAAGAAATCGTAATGACACGATTGCAAATAAACCATACCCCCGCCGGATTGAACCCGCGGTCATAGAGTCTCAAAACTCCAGCCCGTCGCGTTAGCCACTAGACCAGCTAGCCACAATAAGATTCATCCAACTAGTATATTTTCTACACCATAGGAAGGTTAGCACAGGCACCTCTGTGACCACAAATGCAAGTTTTTATGCAGATCGTATCTCCATCTAGCGTGGCCGTGACGAACTCTGAGCTCAAGTCCCTCACGCCGTCACATGACTCAGAAATCGTAAGACACGATTGCAAATAAACCAACCCCCGGCCGGGATTTGAACCTGCGGTCATAGAGTCTCAAAACTCCTAGCCCGTCGCGTTAGCCACTAACCAGCTAGCCACATAGAGATTCATCCAACTAGTATATTTCTACACCGAAGAAAGTTAGCACAGCACCTCTGTGACCAGCAATATGCAGTTTTATTTGCAATCGTGTATTACGATTTCTTGAGTCATGTTGACGGCAGTGATAGGACTTGAGCTAGAGTTCGTCACGCCTATCGCTAGCTAGATTCGTCTGTAAAAACCTAGGCATTTGTGTCACAGAGGTTGCCGTCTAACTTTCCTATGTGTAGGAATATACTAGTTTGGATAATTATAATTGTGGCTAGCTTCAGTGGCCTACGCGTCGGGCGTGGATGTTTTGTAAACCTATGACCGCGTGTTCAATACCGCCGGGTATTGTCCGCCATGACTATTGTTTCTCATAACTCATTTGTCTATTTGTTAGGAAGTTATAGATCAATACGCAATTTTCCTGTTAATTCTTACAATGCTATATAAGATGAAAGAGCCCTAGCTTTTTGTGATCCCGTCCAGTCCTCCACCCTCCAAAGCTAGAGGAAGAGACTTGTGTTTGAAATTATACAGTATCACAATTCCACCTCGAAAGGACTAAATTTTATTGTAAATACCGTATGACATGAAAAAAACGAGCATATGATAATAAAATAACACTGAAAAACTTTTGTCATAACCAAACATTGTAAACATTTTGTGAAATAAGCATGGAATTTTAGGAAATAAGAAAGTGCAAAGTTTCACTGTTTATATCCTTTAAATATATATTAGAAAATAAAGAACCTACAATCATAAATTATCCTAAGACTAAAAAAGTTTATTTTTTAGCCTTCCTCACCGCAAAATCATCCAAAGTTCATCAAGATTTGTTTGTCAAAGTTTGCCACGTTTCAATGCACAGAATGTTCAGTGTGACCACCTCTCTGGAGATATTGTGGCCCTTAATTCATTTTAATTCTTTTGAGGATTAAACAAAAAAAAAACTCTCCAGAGCAGTTAGTGACCATTAAGCTAAGAAATAGCCGCGAGGGAAGGCCATAATAATTAAGTTTATTCAGGTATACACAAATACAGTTACATAGATTATCAAATTAGCAGCATATGTGTAGAGAACCTGGATAACCCAAAAAAGTCAAGACAAAGTGACTAATCTCCACTGGGTCCTTTTAATACCTTATTATTATAGTATTTAGGATATATTATCTTATTATTATACTATGAAGGAGATATATACTAGGAATAATGTAAAATAAGTTATTTTATTTTACATGTGTTGTTAGCTAAAAAAATAAAAATCATTCACCTCCCTTTCTGTTGCTACATTCATTAGGCTCTTTTTGGCTTCTTCTTCTTGAACTGTTTCATGTTATGACTGACTTTAACATGTAAGACAGTCTGTTCCATTCCTTTATTGCTGTACAGTAAAAGGTGTTTGAAACCTGGCCACTGACTGTGGGTATACCTGGAGAGAGTTCGGGGTCAACGCCCCCACGGCCAGGTCTGTGACCAGCCTTATGGCGCATCAGGGTCTGATCAACCAGGCTGTTACTGTTGCCGCACGCAACCCGACGTACGAACCACAGCCCGCTGTCAGGTACTGATTTTAGGTGTCCAACGCCTTCTTGAAGACAGCCAGGGTCTTCTGGTAATCCCCCTTATGTATGCTGGGAGGCAGTTGAGCAGTCTTGGGCCCCTCACATTGCAAAGTGTGCTCTCTGCCCCTAGTACTATGACGTGTTTGGCTCCTAGCCTTGACAAAATTGGCAGCAAGGTATTATGGACACTGAGTAATTTTATAAACTTGATTTAATTTCAATCGTTTTACTTTGTCTTCAACATTCAGCATATGCAATTGTTGTAAGTCATCCTGGCCTACATGTTCTCTTGGACCCAGCTCGAAGATGAATCTTACCGTTTTGTTCTGAATGGTTTTGCAGTCTATCTTTCAGTTTTTGTCAAGGCAGAACACCATAAAGAGCAAGCGTAGTCCTCAGTAGGTAGACACTGTGCTTGTCTATACAGGAACTTCAGTCTGCATTCGCTTTCTTTACTACACTGTTCCCTATCAATCTCCTGACATGCTTGGGTCAAAGGGGATTCCCAGATATTTTACTGAAGAAACTGAAGTGATGAGTTCCCCATATAAAGTTATTTGCCCTTCTCAGTTTGTTACGTGTCAAAGAGTATGGCTTCCGTTTTCCCGAGTGTAAACGATAGTTTGTTGTCTACTAACCATTTGCTGCAGGACTCCAGTTCCAGTGTTATTACATTAGCTATATCTTGTGGGTCTTTACCTGACCCGCATACAGTAGGAGTTTGCACTTGACACTGATGGGCATGTCGCTTACATAACATAGAATAATCAGGGTTCTGATTCTGTTTGGTTGATTTTGACAGTTTGTTTCCTGTTGTTAAGATAGACTAAAATCATCTACGGAACCTATGCCGATATCTTAAAGTTTCTTACATAACATGTTGTGGTTGACAGTATCGAAGGCCTTTTGCAAATCTAAGGTTACCATTCTTAATGAGGTTCCCTTTCGTAGGGGCAGGGCACAGAACACAAAATAAAAAAAAAACTTCCTAAAGACCACGGACTTCTCTTTCTCTTAAGAAAACCGGGCAGTGACAAGAATATGTAAGGGTGCCGCTTTACAGTTCAGACAAGTGAGAGGTTGGCTACAGGATGGATTGCTATGGTCAGCTGCACCACAGACATGGGAATTCTGCCATTGACCTGTAAATATTGGGCTGAGTGGCCAAAACATCAGCAATTTCACACTGTTGTGGTTAGGGATTAGCTCCCGTATTTGTAAGCATTGTTCTGCTCTGTTTACCGAAAGTAAAAGCTCACGGCAGTCAAATATTAATTTAGTTAGATTACAAGGATAGCATCTCCAGCCGGAAGACAGAAAGGACATAAGTGTTTACCTTAAGAATCAGATCCTTGACCTCGAGTTGCTCTACGATGTAATACTGACGAACAGTTTCTGCAGTGAGAACTGAGGGAAGACCTGGAGTGATCATGTCGGAGGATCCACCTTCAAGGACCATAACATTGTATCAATCGCATCTGCTAGAAAAATGACAGGAATGGATAATGAGAACCTTCAAAACTAGGGAGGCCAAGCCCATGATGACACTCTTTCAGGTCACTTGTTCTATCTAGGCAGGAATATTGCTGCACACTAACAGCACCTTTCAAGGCAGGTGAAATTGCCGACCTAGAAAATGTAACAGAGACTTTCACGGCGCCATAACGGAGATAAAACACCTCAATTATTGGGAGCGCTTGAGGTTCCTAAAACCTGTATTCCCTGGAACGCAGGAGGGAAGATACATGATATATACACCTGGAAAATCCTAGAGGGACTAGTACCGAACTTGCACACGAAAATCACTCACTACGAAAGCAAAAGACTTGGCAGATGATGCACCATCCCCCCAATGAAAAGCAGGGTGTCACAGCACGTTAAGAGACCATACAATAAGTGTCCCCCCAGGCCCC
>NC_069445.1:35946660-35977228 GCF_026875155.1 Cherax quadricarinatus | reverse complement strand
TGCAGTTTCTTGTGTTTTTGCTTTCTTGGCTGGTGGCTGAACTAGTGAAGGAGAGATTTCTGACTGGTCAGTTGCTCTAGCAGTGGATGCAAGCGGTAGTGGACTCTCATTGATGAGGTTTGCCGACGTCTCAGTGGTCTCAGTGGTGCTGCGTCCTCGTTTGTGACTTAGGTCGAGTGGTGACAGTGCTTACTAACACATCACTTACTCATCGACGATCTCGCCTCTCTCGAATTACCTTGTGTTGGGAGAGACTTCGCTTAGAGTAGTGCTTGCTGGGCCTTCGTCTTCCTCCCCACCATCAGGATTGGTGCATCAGTGGTTGCCTACCCAAGGGCAGGAAGCCTGTTGCTGCCTGAATCCTCTTCGCCTGTTGACTGCACACCATATCAGCCAGTCTTGCCGCCACCCAGGATACACAGTGCTCCATCAAGCTACAGTTCACCTCCTCAGTGTCCTGCACCAGGCAAGTATGTGTATCTACTTACACGTACTTGCCTAGCTGAGTACTCTCACTTTTTGGCCGATTGTCACTGCCAATTTCATTTTCTCGTAATTAGGACGATGCCTTCGTTGCCTTTTACCTCCCACCCCCCTTCCACTCTCCCCCAACCACCCACACCTGCCTCTGCTTCTTCTAAATCCAATTCCTTCTCGCTAAACCTCAAATTCTCTAATCCTGATCTCACTATCTATCCTGAAAATTTATTATATCAGATCACTGGTGCACCTCAAAACCAACTCAGGCTTCAAACTCCTTCTTGACAAACATTCCTACGAAACATACACCTCAACCGATACCAGACAAAAACTTCTCAATGCAGGCTTCGCCATTATTTGGACTCCTGAGCACTGTGCCAAAAGCACAGTCATTGCTAAACACGTAGACTACTCTCTCCTGATAGCCTATGACACAGACAAAGAAGACTTAATAAAATATATCAGTACTAAGAACAAGGTCTCTGATGACGATATTTACAGACCCGAAAACTCTACCATTCTCAAAATACGCTGTTCTACTCCTGCTGATGCCTCTACACTCTTCAGTCAAGGAATCTTTGCCAAGACCATCCACATTCCTCCAAACTCTCTCTTCACTCCGAACTTCCACCCAATCACACAATGTCTTAAATGTTACAAATTCGGCCACAACAAGTCTGCTCCAGATGTTCAGCAACTGGCCACTTCTGGAATACTTGCAACCTCCCCCTTAAATGTTCTAACTGTGGCAGGTCACACACTGCAGTTGCAAATTCCTGCCCTTCTAGAAAGCACATTCTCTCGTCCCTCAGAGCAAGCCAACCTCCCTCCCTCCCCAACCCCTTCCCTGCACCTCCCTCCCCTTCCATACCTCCCTCCCCTACCCCCAATACCTTGGCCTCCCCACGCACTTGGTCTACCTCTTCTACTCTACACACATCAAACACCAACACACAGACTACAAGCACTTCTTCTACACCTACACCCACACTAGACTACAAAACTAACTGTCAACTCGCCACTGCTGCCCACTCTGGAATGGTAATCTCACAAGCATACCAATCAGACTACTCACATGTCCTTAACCTAATCTTGTCTGCTAACAATCTTCCATCTTTAATTATCCCTCCTTCCTGCTTCTCTTCAAGCCTCCTAGAACCTCTCCCTCCTGCCTCTCTCCCACCCCCCCACTTCCTACTCCCTCCAGCTTTCCTCCTCTCCTACCCCTCTTCACTACTTCTACACCTCCACCAACACCCCTACTGCTGCTGCTACGACCACCCTTCCCCAACTTCTTACCCACTTCCTCATCCCCTTCCAAAGCTTCCACCTCCTCATCCCTTACCATAGCTTCCACTTCCTCATCCCTTACCATAGCTTCCTCTTCCTCATCCCCTAACAAAGCTTCCACTTCCTCTGCATCCACCTTCGCCCGCTCCTCCACCACAACCAAAACTTCATCCAGGTCCAACTCCACCTCCTCCAGACAAAATCCACTCATAACCTAAACCTGCCCCAACTTCTGACAGACAGACCAAAGAACATAAAAACAGATCCATCTCTTCCCTCCCCCTCCAGGAAACAGTCCGTAGCACCTACAAACACACATCCACTGATGGCACCACTATCATGGGCTTTAATCCAAACTCCTCCCCCGACATTAGCTTGCTATGACAAAACCATTAAATCATGTTTAAGGTGATTCAGTTCAACGTACGTTTTTACTTTACAATTAGACACCTACTGGCCGAGCTCCTCGAAGCAGAGAGGCCAGATATTGTTTTGCTAAACAGTACTTGCCTCAAAGCCCCTTAACGTATCCGCCATCATGGTTATACTGCACTACAGTCTCCCTATGATCCCCACGATGGGGTTGCCATCCTTGTCAAATCCAAAATAAAACACGAATTTCTCCCAATCCCTTTTATACACCAACACTGTCTTGTGGTCAGAATACACACCCACCTTGGCCCCTTTATCTTTTTCACCACCTATTGCTCGCCCAAACACTATTCTCAACATACACGACCTTTCCTTAGTCTTCAACTACACCAACACATCAACACACCTACTAGCTGATATGAATGCCAAACACACCGCCTTTCATCACACCAGTAACAACCAACTTGGACACCAATTACTCAACTTCACAAATCACAAACACCTAGTTCACCTTGGCCCAGACTTCAACACCTTCTACAATCACACTGGCCAAGGCAAACCCGACATCATTCTGGCAAACCGAGCCAGCTCTCTCTTTCAACACTACATATCACCTGACCCTATTGCAGGCTCTGATCACATTCCCGTCATCTTACACATCTCCTCCAACCCTATCCTCATCCCGGCCACACCTTCTGTGGAAAATCCTGTATATATTTTCCGGAAATACGGTAATTTATAGGTAAATAGATGGCCTATATTGTATATAATAAAAATTAGGGTATGGAAAATGGGAAATTGAGCCTGCGTCTGCGCAGAAGGACAGTCGCCATTTTGGTTTGAATGAGCCAAATAAACGTTAGTGCAATGGGAAGAATTTTTCGTGCTCTAGAGGTTAAAATTAGGCTGACACCTCTCAAATAGGAGGCGAAATTGTTGGATGTGCAGTCCTGCATAACTTGAGATATCAGGCGACTGGACAAGACAGCTCCAGGAACCTCAGATAAGTCTGTTATGTTATAACTCTGGCCAGTTGTTATTTTCATGTATAGACAGTGAGGATTTCTGAGTATGATACAACTTTAATCTCCATCAAATTGGTGAGTGTTATATAAATGTGTGTATATTCTATAATCCTTTTTTAATTTTAATATACAGTCCACAAATTTATATATTTACCAGCATTCCTGGAGATTAATATTTTCATTTTAATTAATAGGTCCAGAGCAACTTGTGGATATGACAGTGGTAGGTATCGAAGGGGGACATTTTTTGCGACCTAGGTGTCCCAAATTCCTACTTGTCTAACTGATAAATATAATTATATCTATGTTCATTACTGTTATGTATATAAAGATACATTCAGATAAATGTAATTTTCCACATTTAATTGCCCGTTGGTCCTTCTTGAACTGGAGGTAATTAGTGAAGTCATTAATTAGTTAAATTACTTAATAATTATTACCTGGAGTTTACCTGGAGGAGAGTTCGTGGGTCAATGCTCCCGCGGCCCAGTTCTGTGGACCAGGCCTCCTGGTGGATCAGAGCCTGATCAACCAGGCTGTTACTGCTGGCTGCACGCAAACCAACGTACAGCCACAGCCCGGCTGGTCAGGAACCGACTTTAGGTGCTTGTCCAGTGCCAGCTTGAAGACTGCCAGGGGTCCCAGGATGCGACCCACACCAGTCGACTGACACCCAGGTACCCATTTTACTGATGGGGAACATAGACAACAGGTGGAAAGAAACACGTCCAATGTTTCAACTCTGGCTGGAATCGAACCTAGGCCCTCGCCGTGTGAAGCGAGAGCGTTAGCCACCAGGCCACCGGATCTATTTGATGATAAAAGGCATAAATCAAAAAATGTAACTGCATTATTGGACCAGGGATCCCAGCATACTTTCATAAAACGTAACTGTCTTGATGGTATGAAAGTACAGATGGGAGATCCCACAACTTTAAAATTATCTGGTTTTCTCTCGGATAAAAGGGCTCAATTGTATGACACTGTTTATGTAACTGTCAGGTTGGGCAATGAGAAAAAACGTGTTAATGCAGTAATTGTAGATAGACTTCCAGAGAAAATATCTACAGTAGGACTTAGTAAAGCTACAGAAAGACTCTCACATAATGTAAATTTAGCACCTTCTGGTGTAAGTGATAATTCTGTAGGCCCAATAAATATTTTGATAGGTAGTGACTATTATGCCTCCTTTGTAAAGGGTATGGTAAAGAAATGTGGTGTCACCCTTTTGAAGACTGCAGGAGGCCATGTAATGTATGGCAGGATTCCTCGTAATAATAATTCATGACTAGAGGAAACTACAAATACCATAACTGTGTGTCTTACTCATGAAATCGTACCCCAGTATAATTCTTCCATAGAGAGATGGTGTTGAGCCAGTGCATAAATTGTGGAATTAGACAGCATTGAATAAATGTAATGAAGAAAGTCCCAGCGATTCGTTTACTCAGGAGCAATACCTGAGAGATATAAAATTTGAATCTGGACAATACTGGATGCGACTTCCGTGGAGACTGAACCATCCAGAATTACCCACTAATTACAGAATGGCATACGGACAATTAAAGGCTCAGCTCCGCGAACTGAGTAAGACACCAGAATTGTTAACTGCATATAATGATATAATTGCTTAGCAGTTAATTAATAAATTTATAGAAGAGGTACCTCCTGAGCAAGCCAAAATTTATGGTCACTATTTGCCACATCACAAAGTGAAGAAGGATTCTAAGACCACTCCTTTGAGGATTGTGTTTAATTGTAGTGCCAGGAGTAACAAAAATGTACCTAGTTTAAATGACTGTTTGATGACAGGTCCGTCGTTGACGGAAAAATTAGGAGATATCTTATTAAACTTCAGAGTGAAGCATTAAGCCTTTACAGCTGACATAAGTGAAGCTTTCCTAAGAGTGGGTTTACAAGAGGCTGACCGGGATTGTACCCGCTTCTTATGACCTGAGAATCCTAGTGACCCACTTAGCCCTCTGAAAACCTTTCGCTTTAGGAGCGTATTATTTGGTGCTACATCCAGTCTGTTCCTACTTCAAGCGACGATAAATGCACACCTTAAACGTATGGGAAGTCCAATAAGCAAAGTAATGAGCAAACAATTTTATGTGGACAATTTCCTGGGTGTGACGTGAACTGAAGAGGAACTGTTAATGACTTATTGAGAGGCTAATGAAATAATGCAAAATGCAAATATGCCTCTGAGGGAATGGAATAGTAATTCGTCTAAATTAAAGGACAAAATAAGTAAAGATTACACTGGAGATGAAGTGCCAAAATGTAGTAATGTATTGGGATTAACTTGTGATACTGAGAGAGATTTGTTAATGTTAAAACCTAATAATTACAGTATGCCCAATAAATTAACTAAGAGAGTTTTGCTTGCTGAAGTTTCCAAATGTTTTGATCCACTAGGTTTAGTGTCACCCCTCACTATAAGAGGGAAATTATTAATACAGGAAGCATGGAAAGTTAAATGTGCTTGGGATGAAATTCTACCTGAGGAATTCATTAACAGGAGGGATGAATTAATTGGTGATTATGAGAAAATTCCAATGTTGGAGTTCCCATGCCAGGTGGCCAATCCAAATGGGAAAAATGTACTCCACATTTTTTGTGATGCTTCAAAATTGGCATATGGAGCAGTTGCTTACCTTCAGTGTAATAGTGTTATTTCTCGTTATGTCTAAGGCTAAAGTGTCTCCAATTAAATCATGTACCTTGCCTCAGTTGGAATTAACAGCCATTTATGTAGGTGTCAAATTAGCTAATTATATAAGAAAAAAGTTGCAGGAGATAAATATTAGCGACACTGCAATTTGGTCTGATAATGAAGTATCCTTACAATGGATTCATAATGGAAACAGTAAAATTGTGTACGTACAAAACAGAGTCACTGAAATTAATCAGATGCAAGAGAGGTATAATAGTTTGGGTCAGCATATGTTAACATTTAATCATATACCTGGTGAGGAGAATCCAGCTGATTTATTGTCTCGAGGTTTACCTTATGCTAAATTTATAAATGCTGTATCATGGTTTAAAGGACCGAGCTGGTTGGTAAATAAAGCTAACTGGCCTGTACAAAAGGCGTATATTGCTCCTGTTGAAATTATTGTGACCACCGCTCCAATAGTTTGTCCTTCCTTAGCCATTGATATAAATAGGTATTCTTCTTTACCCAAACTAATCAATGTAACTAAGTTGGTGTTTAAATTTCTAAACAAGATGAATATTTCATTTAAGTTTTCACATCCTCTTGAATATTGAATAAAGAGGGTACAGGAAGAAATCTATGGAAATGAGATTAAATTGATGATGGAAAGGAAAATTGTGGAAGGTTCCATAATAGAGAAGTTGGGGCTGTATTTAGAGAACAATGTAATTAGGTGCAGAGGTAGGTTACAAAATGCTGAATTGGGTGACTATGCTAAACACCCTATCTTACTGCCCAAAACTCATCTAACAAATTTAATTGTTCTAAATGCTCATAAAAATGTAATGCATGGTGGAGTACAAATACCTTAAATTGTTTAGGGAAACTTTCTGGTTCCACAAGGATCAAAGGGGTAAAAAGGTGATTAAATCTTATGTAATATGGCTGTGTGGATGCCAGACCCTTAGACCCGGGGTCCCCCCACCATTCCCAAAAGGACATGTAAAATTTAGTGAAACCTTTTTGATTAACAGGGAAGACTTAGTGGTCCAATAATTTTAACAGTACTTCAAAGGTTTTCCCACTGAAATTTATGTTTTTTTGTTCACTTGTACTGCTACAGGGCATTTTCATTTAAGAAGTGGCACGGGACTTTCGCAAACATTTATCAGCTTTTTAAAAAATTTTCAGCTGGGAATCCTGCCGAGATTGAAATTTCGATAAACCCAAAAAAAAATTTTTGAGCAGTGCCAACATTTTATTGATTAAAAAAATATAACGATGTTCAACTCTGTTAACCCCACGGGGGTGTCCGGAAATTTTTATTACTCCAAGCCCCTTGCAGAGGACGGGGTATGAAAGACGATAGGCACAGTGAAGGGTTCTCCTAAAGTACACTGGGAAGAAAATTTAATTTTGGGAAGAACCCCGGCAGTGTTATGGGGAAAAATCGTATAAATAAAGGCCCTCTCTACATGATGATACACCTGTGCGAGTATTAACACCTTCTCCCTAATTTTGGGAAGGAAATTTGGGAAGCTGTCCCTGTCTATGGGGAATAATCGGAAGAAATGTTTAAGATTACAATGAGCGGCGTTTTGGGTGAAAAAAATTTAAATTTTAAATAAATAATTGATCATTGGCCTAATTTGGCAAAAGGAAAATTTTTTCTTACAAAAACGGAACACTTTTATGGTGCGACGGGGCAGAAAAAGACGAACATTCAACCGGGTGACTTTTGTGTTGATTGATACTGAACGCATCGAACCTGGGCCTCGGGGAAAAATTTTGACATTGCCCCCAGAGCACAAGGTGTTTCGGGAATTTAAAGTGTTGTGTCGTCCAGAAATTTTGCACAAATTAACAAATTGATTCCCCTTTGGAATTTGGTGTTCTTTTAAACATAAATAAAAATCGAGGAAAGGACAAGTGATATGGAAATAAAGCGACCAAGTGATGCCGGGATGAAACGTAGTAAAACCACTAGGAGAACAGCCACTCAAGCCAGAAACCGGGTGGAATCATCTCCAAAGGAAGAGTAATTGAGTCTTTACAACGAAATCCCGCCGGACCGTGTGGAAAAAACTGAAAATTTTTTTCCGGAAAAACGGGAATTTATTGGGAAAAAATGGCCTATAAATTTTATATAAAAAAATTAGGGTATGGAAAATGGGAAAATTTAGCCTCGTCTGCACAGAAGGACAGTCCCATTTTGGGTTAGAGCCAAGTAAAACGTTATGTAATGGGGAAAATTTTTTCGTGCTCTAGAAGTAAAAATTTGGCTGACACCTCTCAAAAAGGAGGCGAAATTGTTGGGGTTCAGTCCTGCATAACTTGAATACAGGCGACTGGACAAAACAGCTCCAGGAAAACCCAGATAATCTTTATGTTTTTAACTCTGGCCAGTTGTTATTTTTTATTATAAAAATGAGGGTTTTCTGATATGAACAACTTTTCTCCAGTCAAATTGGTGAGTGTTTTTGATTAAATAATTCTCCTTTTTTTATATAAATGTTGTATATACTATAATCCTTTTTTTAAATTTTTAAAATACAGCCACAAAATTTTATATTTACCCCGCATTTTCCCGGTGATTTATATTTTAATTAAAATAGGGCCAAGCAACTTGGGATTAAAAAGGGACTAAAAGGGGGCATTTTTTTCGACCAGGTGTCCCCCAAATTTCCCACTTGTCTAACTGATAAATAATAATTTTCTATGTTTTATTTTCTGTTAGTATAAATGATACATTCAATAAATTAATTTTTCCCCACCCTTTCCTCTCCTACAAGAACGCTGACTGGGGGTGCCTTCAAACAAACACATAATAATTTAACCTCCCTATACACAACAAAAAACCCATCTCTGACACCAACTTGCTCTCATCCCAAAACACCATTACACAACAGTCAACACCGCTACCAAAGAAAACCCACACCACTCGTTTTTTCTTTCAAACCCCAATCAGAACAAAAGACTAATTATCGTTTCCACAACCGCTTTCCACAACACCAAGATTTTTAAACAACCATTTGATCTCACTTACCCAGAATCAACATTCTACATCTAAACCGAGACCACAACAATCATTTGGGCACAGCTCATACTCAACGGGCAACACGATCAAAACACCCAAACCTTTTGGAACTTTATCAAAAAATCAAGGGAACCACTCCCCCCAAAAAATTCAAACACATCACCCACAACAAACCCCCACATCTCAGACCCGCAGGCTGCTACTAACATCTTCAAACACATCTGGGAGAACATTTTCCACCCTCACCCACCCCACCCTAACACTATTCAACACATTCAGAACATAGAACACTGGAACACTACACACACACACGAAACAACACCAGACAGCCACATCCATCTGGATTCTCTTACCTCCTCCCAAGAACTTGACACTCCTTTCACCAACACAGACGTTAAAACTCTCCTCAGACACCTTCCTCCCAAGGCCCCTGGTGCCTCTGGCGTAAACCATATTTTCCTGAAACACCTTCCTGACTCTATCATTACTTCCTACACAAACCTCCTCAATGCCTCCCTTGCCTCTGGATACTTCCCTTCCCTCTTTAAAGCTGCTACTGCTATCCTCCTTCCTAAACCCAATAAAGACCACTCTGACCCTAGAAACTATCGCCCTATCAGCCTCCTCGAAACTTTAGGAAAACTCTTTGAAAAACTCATCAATCATCGCCTTCGCAGATACCTGGAACACAATTCTTTACTTTTTGATAGCCAGTTTGGCTTCAGAATACACAGATCCACACAGGATGCCATTAACATCATTCTCAACTACATCCACATAAACACAAAACAAAGAAACAGGACAGCCCTGGTTTGCAAAAGACGTTTGAAAAAGCTGTTGACACTGTCTGGCACGAAGGGCTCAAGTACAAACTCTGCACTAACTTTAACCTGCCTCTCACTACTCGTAAACTCCTCTGCAACTTCCTAGACGGGCGTACCATGAGAATGAAATTCCAAGGCTGTTACTCTGACTACTTCACACTAAATGCCGGAGTACCCCAGGGATCTGTCCTCTCCCCTACCCTCTACATTTTATACACTAACGACATTCCAACACCTGTATACCACAACTCCATCACACTAACCTATGCAGACGATATTACACAACTTATCACTCATGCCAAGAGATACACTCACACACAAAACACAAAATGAGGTCGACAGGATAGCCATCTGGGAACAAAAATGGAGGATCAAAACCAATGCAGCTGAATCCAGCATTACGTATTTTAACTACAGGAAACGTGATCTTCCATTACCTGTCGAGCTCAGAACAGCTGACACCCGCACTTACATCCCCATCACACAATCTGTCACTGTCCTTGGCATTAATCTTGACTACCTTCTTCGTTTATACGGACACATTCACTCAAGGCATGCAATAACTAGTAAGGCCCTTGCGGGCCTCTACAAACTGAAACATGCCTCTCAACGCACCAAACTACACCTCTACAAATCCCTAATACGTCCTTTGATAACTTACTCTCCTCTAGCCCTCTCTCTTGCAGCAAAAACAAACTTACTTAAATTGCAGCGTGTCCAGAACAAGGCGCTGCGCTGGGTGCTTGATGTCAGATGGGAGGACTTCGCCACAAGCAAGTCTCTCCATGCCGAATTAGACATCCCTGTGCTGAATCTGTACTGGAAGACGGTCAGTGGCAGACAGATAGACAAACTTGAGACACGACATGACTACTGGACCTCTCTCCTTGATGAAGACATTCGCAGACCCTCAAACCAACGCAATCTTTTCTATTCCTTGCATGATCCTGCTCCTAACCCCATTTACAAATAACCTTGGATTCGCTGACAGGTACCTTCTATGACAGGTACCATTCTCTGACCCACGTTGGCCTTAGCTTTTGGGTTAAGACATGGCCCAGTTCTACACTCCTCTCTAGCGCTAAAACGTCGCATGTCCCTTCCTCACCGCTCACCCCACAGGAGTCCCAACAGAAGAGCCTGAATTTCTCTTCTCAATATCTGTCCCACGATCGCCTTCGCTGCTGGGTTAAGCCCTGGCTCTATTTCTACCACTAAGAACACTCCTCTCCAGCACTATTCTTCGTCTGTCCCGTCTTCCCTGCTCATCCCATTTGGAATCTTACCTGAACTTTCGTTCGTTCGTTCGTACTTCAACTCCATATTGTTTCGGACTATGGAACAATACTCTTCTCCAGACTGAGGGACTGACCACCTCAAAACTTCAAGGGTGATGGACTGATTACATCGTCTTCAAGTCTCTTCTGCTTCTATCAACTTTTCTGTGCTCGACTGAAGAAGCCTACTGTGTAGGCGAAACGTTTCGAAATAAAGATACCTAACTGTTGCATATGTGTCTTACCTAACAACCTGTCGGTATTTTATACCATTTTAATGTTCACACGGTGCTATGTTTACATCTCTCTCTATGTTATACAAGAGGATGAAGAAAAGGATGGAGCGATTATTATAAATTATGGAACAGAGCTTTTCACTGTAACCGCCACTGACTTGACTCAAGAAATCGTAATGACACGATTGCAAATAAACCATACCCCCGGCCGGGATTGAACCCGCGGTCATAGAGTCTCAAAACTCCAGCCCGTCGCGTTAGCCACTAGACCAGCTAGCCACAATAAGATTCATCCAACTAGGTATATTTCTACACCATAGGAAAGTTAGCACAGGCACCTCTGTGACCATAAATGCAAGTTTTTACAGACGAATCTCCAGCTAGCGTGGCCGTGACGAACTCTAGCTCAAGTCCCTTCACTGCCGTCAACATGACTCAAGAAATCGTAATGACACGATTGCAAATAAACCATACCCCCGGCCGGGATTGAACCCGCGGTCATAGAGTCTCAAAACTCCAGCCCGTCGCGTTAGCCACTAGACCAGCTAGCCACAATAAGATTCATCCAACTAGGTATATTTCTACACCATAGGAAGGTTAGCACAGGCACCTCTGTGACCACAAATGCAAGTTTTTACAGACGAATCTCCAGCTAGCGTGGCCGTGACGAACTCTAGCTCAAGTCCCTTCACTGCCGTCAACATGACTCAAGAAATCGTAATGACACGATTGCAAATAAACCATACCCCCGGCCGGGATTGAACCCGCGGTCATAGAGTCTCAAAACTCCAGCCCGTCGCGTTAGCCACTAGACCAGCTAGCACAATAAGATTCATCCAACTAGGTATATTTCTACACCATAGGAAAGTTAGCACAGGCACCTCTGTGACCACAAATGCAAGTTTTTATTTGCAATCGTGTCATTACGATTTCTTGAGTCATGTTGACGGCAGTGAAGGGACTTGAGCTAGAGTTCGTCACGGCCACGCTAGCTGGAGATTCGTCTGTAAAAACTTGCATTTGTGGTCACAGAGGTGCCTGTGCTAACTTTCCTATGGTGTAGAAATATACCTAGTTGGATGAATTTAATTGTGGCTAGCTGGTCTAGTGGCTAACGCGACGGGCTGGAGTTTTGAGACTCTATGACCGCGGGTTCAATACCGGCCGGGGGTATGGTCCGCCACTGACTATTGTTTACTATTACTCTTTGCGTTCTATTTGTTAGGAAGTTATAGATCCATCTACGCACTTTTCCTGTTATTCCTTTATCACCAGTGCTAGATATAGATGAAGAGAGGCCCTAGGCTTTTGTGAGGTCCCTCCCAGTCCTCCACCCTCAAGACTAGAGGAAGATGACTTGTGTTTGAAATTATACAGTTCACAATTCCTCCTCGAAAGGACGTAAGATGTTATTGTAAATACCGTAGTGACTGAAAAAAACAGCATAAATGATAAAATTAACACTGAAAAACTTTTGCAATAACCAAACTTTGTAAACATTTTGTGGAATAAGCAGGAATTTATAGGAAAATGAAAGTGTAAGTTTACTGTTATATTCTTTAAAATATATATTAAGAAATAAAGAAACTACAATCATAAATTATACTAAGACTAAAAAAGTTTATTTTTTAGCCTTCCTCACCGCAAAATCATCCAAAGTTCATCAAGATTTGTTTGTCAAAGTTTGCCACGTTCAATGCACAGAATGTTCAGTGTGGACCACCTCTCTGGAGATATTGTGGCCCTTAATTCATTTTTAATTCTTTTGAGGATTAAACAAAAAAAAAACTCTCCAGAGCAGTTAGTGACCATTAAGCTAAGAAATAGCCGCGAGGGAAGGCCATAATAATTAAGTTTATTCAGGTATACACAAATACAGTTACATAGATTATCATAATTAGCAGCATATGTGTAGAGAACCTGGATAACCCAAAAAAGTCAGACAAAGTGACTAATCTCCACTGGGGTCCTTTTAATACCTTATTATTATAGTATTTAGGATATATTATCTTATTATTATACTATGAAGGAGATATATACTAGGAATAATGTAAAATAAGTTATTTATATTTACATGTGTGTTAGCTAAAAAAATAAAAAATCATTCACCTCCCTTTCTGTTGCTACATTCATTAGGCTCTTTTTGGCTTTCTTCTTGAACTGTTTCATGTTATGACTGACTTTAACATGTAAGACAGTCTGTTCCATTCCTTTATTGCTGTACAGTAAAAGGTGTTTGAAACCTGGCCACTGACTGTGGGTATACCTGGAGAGAGTTTCGGGGGTCAACGCCCCCACGGCCAGGTCTGTGACCAGGCCTTATGGCGCATCAGGGTCTGATCAACCAGGCTGTTACTGTTGGCCGCACGCAACCCGACGTACGAACCACAGCCCGGCTGGTCAGGTACTGATTTTAGGTGTCCAACGCCTTCTTGAAGACAGCCAGGGGTCTTCTGGTAATCCCCCTTATGTATGCTGGGAGGCAGTTGAGCAGTCTTGGGCCCCTCACATTGCAAAGTTGTGCTCTCTGCCCCTAGTACTATGACTGTTTTGGCTCCTAGCCTTGACAAAATTGGCAGCAAGGTATTATGGACACTGAGTAATTTTATAAACTTGATTTAATTTCAATCGTTTTACTTTGTCTTCAACATTCAGCATATGCAATTGTTGTAAGTCATCCTGGCCTACATGTTCTCTTGGACCCAGCTCGAAGATGAATCTTACCGTTTTGTTCTGAATGGTTTGCAGTCTATCTTTCAGTTTTTGTCAAGGCAGAACACCATAAAGAGCAAGCGTAGTCTCAGTAGGTAGACACTGTGCTTGTCTATACAGGAACTTCAGTCTGGCATTCGCTTTCTTTACTACACTGTTCCCTATCAATTCTCCTGACATGCTTGGGTCAAAGGGGATTCCCAGATATTTTACTGAAGAAACTGAAGTGATGAGTTCCCCATTAAAGTTATTTGCCCTTCTCAGTTTGTTACGTGTCAAAGAGTATGGCTTCCGTTTTCCCGAGGTGTAACGATAGTTTGTTGTCTACTAACCATTTGCTGCAGGACTCCAGTTCCAGTGTTATTACATTAGCTATATCTTGTGGGTCTTTACCTGACCCGCATACAGTAGGAGTTTGCACTTGACACTGATGGGCATGTCGCTTACATAACATAGGAATAATCAGGGGTTCTGATTCTGTTTGGTTGATTTTGACAGTTTGTTTCCTGTTGTTAAGATAGGACTAAAATCAGTCTACGGAACCTATGCCGATATCTTAAAGTTTCTTACATAACATGTTGTGGTTGACAGTATCGAAGGCCTTTTGCAAATCTAAGGTTACCATTCTTATGAGGTTCCCTTTCGTAGGGGCAGGGCACAGAACACAAAATAAAAAAAAAACTTCCTAAAGACCACGGACTTCTCTTTCTCTTAAGAAAACCGGGCAGTGACAAGAATATGTAAGGGGTGCCGCTTTACAGTTCAGACAAGTGAGAGGTTGGCTACAGGATGGATTGCTATGGTCAGCTGCACCACAGACTGGGAATTCTGCCATTGACCTGTAAATATTGGGCTGAGTGGCCAAAACATCAGCAATTTCACACTGTTGTGGTGTAGGGATTAGCTCCCGTATTTGTAAGCATTGTTCTGCTCTGTTTACCGAAAGTAAAAGCTCACGGCAGTCAAATATTAATTTAGTTAGATTACAAGGATAGCATCTCCAGCCGGAGACAGAAAGGACATAAGTGTTTACCTTAAGAATCAGATCCTTGACCTCGAGTTGCTCTACGATGTAATACTGACGAACAGTTCTGCAGTGAGAACTGAGGGAAGACCTGGGAGTGATCATGTCGGAGGATCTCACCTTCAAGGACCATAACATTGTATCAATCGCATCTGCTAGAAAAATGACAGGATGGATAATGAGAACCTTCAAAACTAGGGAGGCCAAGCCCATGATGACACTCTTCAGGTCACTTGTTCTATCTAGGCTGGAATATTGCTGCACACTAACAGCACCTTTCAAGGCAGGTGAAATTGCCGACCTAGAAAATGTACAGAGAACTTTCACGGCGCACATAACGGAGATAAAACACCTCAATTATTGGGAGCGCTTGAGGTTCCTAAACCTGTATTCCCTGGAACGCAGGAGGGAGAGATACATGATTATATACACCTGGAAAATCCTAGAGGGACTAGTACCGAACTTGCACACGAAAATCACTCACTACGAAAGCAAAAGACTTGGCAGATGATGCACCATCCCCCCAATGAAAAGCAGGGGTGTCACTAGCACGTTAAGAGACCATACAATAAGTGTCAGGGGCCCGAGACTGTTCAGCTGCCTCCCAGCACACATAAGGGGGATTACCAACAGACCCCTGGCAGTCTTCAAGCTGGCACTGGACAAGCACCTAAAGTAGTTCCTGACCAGCCGGGCTGTGGCTCGTACGTTGGTTTGCGTGCAGCCAGCAGCAACAGCCTGGTTGATCAGGCTCTGATCCACCAGGAGGCCTGGTCACAGACCGGGCCGCGGGGGCGTTGACCCCCGGAACTCTCTCCAGGTTATCTCCAGGTAATATGGTGACAGGAGTGATGTCAATGGAACTTAGAAGGGTAATATTTCAAGCTTACCTGACGATATGTGCGCCACTCTTGAGAACATGAAATGAAAACGTTTCATCCAATATGTCGTTCGAGTGCTTTTCCTATACTATGGTCTGAAACAGTCTGTAGGTGTCGTCGTTGAAGAGTAAAGAATTTAGTCCACGAGTTACCTTGAATTACAGATTGTCGAGTAGGTTTCTGAGAATAACACTGAGAGGTAGCAGCATCAGGGTTAGTTTCATCAGTTGCATGTCAAGGTCATTTGGATGGAGGACTGGGGCTGGTCGGTCCTGTGATGTGTGAACGAGCCGAAAACCAACACACAGTAGGAAAAAACTGGAATCACTGTAAAGGTCGTGCACCTTGTAGCCCAACTCCGGACACCTTGTTGCCTGGAGTTGGGGAGTTGGGCAACAAGGTGCTACCGAAGGTAGTACCAAGTTCTTGGAAAGATCAGAAGAAAAGTTCAGTGACGCGCTGGGGTAGTGTACCCACATATTTATTGTTGCAGCAGTCGATTCACAGCTCTTGGTGTGAGGATGTCACTGAGGAAGGAAGGGGGTCTGGGAGGAGGGGTTCATGAATGTATATGGTTTCTTTTTTTTTTAATTAAAAGGGGAGGGGAGTGTTGAGGGGGTATAGCTCCAAGGAGAAACAAAGATTATTATTAGTATTACTATGAACGCAGGCGGGAGAGGTACATGAGTATATATACTTGGAAAATCCTAGAGGGATTAGTACCAAATTTGTACACGAAAATCGCTCCCTGTGAAAGCAAAAGACTTGGCAGCTGATGCAACATCCCCCCATTGAAAAGCATGGGCACGACTAACACCATAAGAAACAACACAATAAGTATCAGGGGCCCAAGACTGTTCAACTGCCTCCCAGCATACATAAGGATCATTAGCAACAGACCCCTGGATGTCTTTAAGAAGGCTTTGGACAGGCACCTAAAGTCAGTACCTGATCAGCCATCAGTAACAGCCTGGCTGATCAGGACCTGATCCATCATGAAGCCTGGTCACAGACCAGGACGCGGGAGCGTTGACCCTCAAAACTCTCCAGGTATACTCCAGGTATTATAATTAAAACTAAGAGCTAAACCATTGAAACATAAAGAGATGGTATATTCCACTCCCTCGTCGCAGCTGGTAGTGCAGGTGCTGCATGGAACCCATACCCTGCCCTTCATACCAGTAAACCAACAATAAAAAATACCATCTATGCATCGAAGAAGTCACCTCGACAAACAAAAAAAAAATAAGAAGGTGATCAGAAACCCGCCAAGAGGCATATCCCTTTGGCTGCCACCTCGCGGAACAAACAAGCAGCCTCCAGAGATATACCGGTCACCTTGAGGACACCCACAGCTGCCCTCTGGAACTCCAGGGGGGCAGATCAGCACCTCCCTAGATGTGCTGATCTGTCTGATGTTCGCTGTCTGATGCCTGATGTTTGCTGACGGCAAACATCATCCTCACCTAGGGCCTCAACAGAATGGGACGAACGATCTCTTCACCAAGAGCTATAATTTTCAAGGAGAAATCCCCAAAGGCCAAGGAGAGGGAAAGGGAGGGGAAGGGAGGTGAGAAGGGGTGGATGGGTTAAGAAAAATGGGGAGGAAGGGGCAGTTAAATTTTGTCCGAGGAAGAGTATTAGGTCCAATTACTTAGCTCAAGAGCCTCTTCACCAAGTCAAAATATCCAGACAAATTGCTAATACTGTGCTTGTAGATTGTGATTGTATGTAATACCAATTAGTTCATGAGCTCTGAGACAAGAGAGACAAGCAGACAGAAACACACAGGCAGACAGAAAGACAGACAGATAGACAGAGAGCTAGACAGACATAGAGACAGACAGATCCAGAGAGCTAGACAGACAGATAGAGAGCTAGACAGACAGACATGTTTATGTGTAAGAGTGAAAACAAATAAAGCAAGGCTCATCAAATGTCACCACTGTCATTAGTGGAGTGATAAGACAACGAACTCATCAAATGTCACCATTATCAGCAGAGGAGTGATAAGGTAAGATAAGACGAGTGACACACTCCTACATGATGTTTCAAGGGAAATTATTATTATTATTATTATTATTATTATTATTATTATTATTATTATATACCCCACTGTATCTAAAACATTGCTGGGACCTATAAATACTACGTATATATTTCTAGACAATAGTATGCGACTAAGGTAGGTGAAAATGTTCACCTGTCACTGTGTTTGTGACTATTTGAGTACTATTTCAGTCAGAACAAAGATTAGCTATCAGATCACAAGAACTACTATAAATAGAACATAAAAATTATATAAAATAATAAAAAAACGAGAAAAAAAAAGGTATATCAGCAACACTTCTACAAGCGTCAGAACTCCATGTTGCCGTCAGATAAGCATCAAGGACCAACTTCGCTGGCGCATATCTCGGTAAGTACCGGCCCTATTTTTTTTTTTTATCCTAGGTCAAGTAGAAAAATTTGCTCTTTATTTCTACATAAAAAAGTTTTTTTTTTTTTTAAATATTCAGAGAGCTGGGCGAAAGAACGTAGATCTACGTTTGGACAGTTAACGGGTTAAGATTAAGATGTTTATTTTAACAAGTTACATGGTTGTACAGAGGAATATATGCACATACCAAAAGTCCCTTTGTATGCAGAGCATTTCGGGCAAACTTAAAGATTAACTAAAGATTAAGAAGGCGATAATACATAGTTCATATGGTCATTAAATGAGTTACAGTGAGTTCAGGAGAACTGAATATTCTATCATGTAATGCTACATGGCATTCATAAGTCTAGTAGAGACTTATTACACTATTGAATTAGTTAATAAAAATTACAGTATTACAATGCAACAATTTAAATCAATTTACAATATGATGTTCAATATTACAGTTTAGAACTATTTAAAACAATGAAATTTGGTATTATAAGTGGAAGATAGGTATTAATAAAGGGGATATTAACAAGGTCTTGAGGATATCTCTCCAAGAGAGAACCCGCAGTAATGGATTTAAATTGGATAAGTTTAGATTTAGAAAGGACATAGGAAAGTATTGGTTTGGAAATAGGGTAGTTGATGAGTGGAACAGTCTACCTAGTTGAGTAATTGAGGCTAGGACTTTGGGTAGTTTCAAATTTAGGTTGGATAAGTACATGAGTGGAAAGGGGGTTTGATTTGAGAGGGACTTGCACATCGGAGCTTGTTTCTTTGGGTGGCATTGAAAATTGGGTTGGTCAAATGTTTGTTAGTGGGATGAATTGTAAAGGACCTGCCTAGTATGGGCCAGCAGGCCTGCTGCAGTGTTCCTCCTTTCTTATGTTCTTATTATGAAGTACAGTATCACAATCTAGTACTATTTAAACAATGAAATATAGACAACCTAATTTTAAAGTAGTAAATGGTTGAGCATTCATCAGCACAATATGAGTAGCTTTTGAATAACTGGTAGTGATTAGGTACGGTTTGTCTGAATTAAAAGGTAATGAAAGGTGTTTTTTGGGAAGACCCATATGCAACAAATTAGGTATTTTATGCAATGAATTCCGATTTCGGCCTACACATGTAGCTTTTTCATAAAAGAGAAAAAGTGAGCAGAAGATACTGAAAGAGTAATCGTTCTCGATTATAATTTTGGGTTCTGGTACAGTCAATCAAGAAAGTTTGAGAGCGGCGGTTTACAGGGTAGATTTAACATCTTTTTGTATCTAATGGCCTAAAGCTCATTGTTGGTTAAATTACGACATTCATTCATATTGTTTATACATGGAACAAGTTTTTCAACTGAGGATGACCCTAATTTATGTGGACGTTTCGTCTTTCCCGTATCGCTTTATCAACCGTTTCATGACAAAAACATCACTGAGGGAATTTATATAGGCCCCAGGCTGTGTCTTACCTAACGGTTGTCTGGTAATGGTGAAAAGGTGTTTTTAGTAGGCCTAAACAATATGGTAGAGTCAATTTTTGTACATGATGAAAATGGGGCTTTAAAAGCATTTTTAACATAGGAAATAACGATAACAAATATGATTGGTCCGAGAAGGTGTTTCTGTTATAGTTATCAAAAAGGGGTTTGAGGGAGGTTACATAGAGTACAGTTTTTTTGTATGTAATAGGCACAATAAGTAATAATGTTGTAGAATTCCGACAATAGTAACAGAAAAGGCACAGATGCAACTAATGTGACATTTTATTGTGGCAACGTTTCGATCTCCAGGAGCTTTGTCAAGCCGTTACAAACAGAACATGGACACAGAGGGTATATATAGGCTCAGAGTGAGGTGCAATACTAGTGGTAGTAATAGTAGTGGTGACAAAAGTTGTAGTAGTAGTAGTAATACAATATGGTAGAGCAATTAATTCGTACATGAGTAAAATGATATAAAAGCTATTACTTGGGTAACATAAAAATCGATTAGACAAATATAGACTGGATAGAGAAGGCCTGTTTCAGTGTTCACTCTCAGTAATGTGTTTTGTGTGCAAGAAAGGTATAAAATACCGACAATATGAAAGTTAACTTTCATATTGTCGGTATTTTATACCTTTCTTGCACAACTTGTCAGACACTGCAACATCATGGAATCTTGGTTCAGAGGACATCTACAAGACCTTCTTCACGGCTGCTGCAACTAACCCATCTCTTTGGGAAGGACCTACTTCCACTGGGGAATCCCGCCTACCAGTGACTATGCCCTCGTCTGCTGCCCCCCTCAGTTAGGCCTGAGTGGTTGAGGGGAGAGGACGTGTGTGTTGAGTGAGGTCCTAGGCCTTCTATATCAGAACTGCTTATCTCACCCGACTGATAACTCATCATGCAACAAATATCGTTGGAGCGCAGCTGAATTGCTGCTGGAACTCTTATGTGTGAACTGTGACCAGTGATATACCTAGTGAAACACAAACGTTGATTTGAAGTGGCTGTAGGAGGCCTTCCTTCACTCCACCTCGCCTGTCTCCCCTCCTTCCTCGATTTGGAACTCAGCCATTCGCCTCTATTTACTTATGGTCTAGAGGCGGTTTTTGCCAGACCACGTAAATGCTTGAGTGCCCGTGTCAGTCCTCTGTGCCGCACTCCATTCATCTTACGAATATGTCTCCTGTGTGCCTACCTGCCTGCTACAATCAAATATCCAAGTGGTTGACACGAGCTTAGCAAGAACATTCAAGCAAACTTGAAAGCAGCACTCCAAGCTAGCCAGGACAAGCTAAGGCAGCCTGCAGTTACAGCTCCTGACCCCCAGCATGTCTACGTATACGTTCTACAGTGCTGCTGGTGTACCAGTGTTTCCTGTAGTGGCTTAGTTAAGAACAATTTAACGAGCATTGCAGTACTAACTTTTTAAGTGGGACATACCAGAGGTTCACCTATAAACATAGTAAGTTTGTGCTAAGTGCATTCACCACAGAGTGAGCATTCTTCTGTCATACGTGTGCTAGAAGTGTTAAGTGCTGCAGGTTTGTTGTAACTATTTGCACGAGTGGATTTCACTGACTTAGGACATTGTGCTACCATCAGTACCTACGTAGGCTTAAAATGAGTGAGGAATGTCTGGCCTGCTGGGTGACCTTGAAAATGGCACTATAAGACCCGCATGCCACTTACACCCATACTGCGTGTGTCTAGTGAGGTGAATGTCCCTTCCTCGACTTTCCTATTCACCGGTATCCCTTAGCTCGTCGCCATTATCTACATATGAGATAAGGGCGAGTTTAGCCGATCCAGGATAAACAGCACTCCAAGCCAGCCAGTGAAGGCCAAGTTACATGCAGTTACATCTGTTCTGAATCCCAGAATGCCTTTGTGAACGTTCTACAGTGTTCCGGCCGTACCTTCGGTGTTGTGAGAACTCTCGTGTGTGAGTTGTGACTGGGGATATACCTAGTGAAACACTGGAATTAGTTTTCCGTTTTGAAAGGCTAGTACCTGGTAACTCCTTTGGAGACGGCTTTTTAACTGTAACAAGCCAGAGGTTCATCTATAAACATATTAAGTTTGTGCTGATTTGTTTGTCCACAGTGAAAAATTGTCTGTCATTCCTAGACACGTGTGCTAGCTGTGTTAAGTGCTGTGGGTTTGGAGTAATTAACGAGTAGTGCAATATTGGTAACTCTCGAGACGACTGTGGCCCCGTGAATGACCTTGAAAATCGCACTGCGACCCGCAGGCCACTACACCCATATTGCCTGTGTCTAGCGAGGTGAATATCCCTTCTATTCACCGGTATCCTTTAGCCCATCGCCAGTGTGAAACTCCTGTCAGCTATGAGTATAGCTGATGGTGTTGACGTAGATGATGGTGAAGGTAGATTTGAAACATATTTTAGTAAACAGGCTCGGAAAAAAGAACGAGGCTTCCAGAGAAAGCTTGCTGAAAGCAATACAGTGGGCGCACACCCTCCCAAAGCTGTCAGGTTAGATTTCCCTAACAACACTGATCAAGAGACCATGTGTAACTGGTTTTTCGAAGCTAGTACAGACAACCTAGAGAAAACGATCAAGTTTGTCCACGATGAGGATAACTACGTCTTTGTGCCTAATGAATCAGCATTTATAGACAAACTTCTCACTCGCGAATATGCCAACATCAAACTCCGAGCAGCCCCACCAAGGGCACATAAAGTGCTTATTGTCATCTATAACGTCAACAAGCACTTGAATCCTCAATATCTGGTGTCAGAGCAAGTTGCAAGCCCTCGTCGACTTTCCAACGGTCTGATATTAGCTGAGTGGACTGGCCAGGGGACTCTGCCATGCTATATTCACTCCCGCGCAGCCCTCAACAGACGCTATTACATTGCCATTGTACAGACCTCCTCAACGTCGTATGTTTATAGTGTCAACGTGGGGCCACATCGCCAGGCAATGCCCATCTAAGTCACACTGGTGTGCAGTGTGTGCCAATGCTCATCCTTCTGAACGGTGTTATGATATGATCAAACATCAACAGACTGTTGCTAAACAATGTATCAATTGTAAGACCTCAGGAGTCACAGCAGCTCATGCTGACTGCAGTGTGAGGGCTGATCGCATCGCAGCCAACCGCACTTCACCCTGTACCCCTCATTATGACCCCCCAGGACTACCAGGTACCTCGAGTCTGAATACTGGCTCATGCCTGCCCTCAGACAATGGGGTTGAGCACCTCACCTGGGGAGCACGTCAACAAGACCCCCATCACGTCTACAATAAAGATATCCAGATGTTGCACATGTGTCTTAACTTTCAAGAATCCTCCTGAAAACAGTAAATCCTGCCATCACATAGCCTCTCCTGTTATACTACACAAAACACATTACTGAGAGTGAACACTGAAACAGGCTGCCTCTATCCAGTCTATATTTATAATAATAATCATAACAATATCTTTATTTACTACAAGTACATGTACATGGTATACAGTCCTAGCTGACATCAATGACATACTACTATATAGAAACTCCCTTGTTATGCTCCGCATTTCGGGTAAATTACCTGGAGTTTACCTGGAGAGAGTTCCCGGTCTGTGACCAGGCCTCCTGGTGGATCAGAGCCTGATCAACCAGGCTGTTACTGCTGGCTGCACGCAAACCAACGTACGAGCCACAGCCCGGCTGGTCAGGAACCGACTTTAGGTGCTTGTCCAGTGCCAGCTTGAAGACTGCCAGGGGTCCCAGGATGCGACCCACACCAGTCGACTAACACCCAGGTACCCATTTTACTGATGGGGAACATAGACAACAGGTGGAAAGAAACACGCCCAATGTTTCAACTCTGGCTGGGAATCGAACCCAGGCCCTCACCGTGTGAAGCGAGAGCGTTAGCCACCAGGCCACCAGGTCTATTTTTATGTTACCCAAGTAATAGCTTTTATATCCTTTTACTCATGTACGAATTAATTGCTCTACCATATTGTATTACTACTACTACTACAACTTTTGTCACCACTACTACTACTACTACCATTAGTATTGCACCTCACTCTGAGCCTATATATACCCTCTGTGTCCATGTACTGTTTGTAACGGCTTCACAAAGCTCCTGGAGAGCGAAACGTTGCCACAATACAATGTCACATTAGTTGCACTTGTGTCCTTTTACTTTACACAATAATAAGTGTGGATATTTTGTATATTAAGCAAGTTAAGACTCTTGAAAAGAGATGGTGTGTGTTGTCTAATTCAGGAGTTAGTAATCACACTGCAGCTTTTTGTTGGGTTATTAAAGGCTTAAGGTGATTTACTGTGGTTGAGCCCCATGCACAAGTACCATAGGTGAGGTAAGGGTAAATGAGTGGTACAAAGCTAGAAGAGCTAATTGGGATACATAGTACCGTATCTTTGAAAGGATTCCTACCGTTTTGGAGACTTTCTTGGAAATTTGCTGTATATGTGTCTGAAATTTGAGACTGCAGTCAAGGTGGAGGCCTAGAAATTTGCCCTCTGCTTGTCTCGAAATAGGTGACCCATTTATCAATATGTTTAGCTGTACATCTGAAGCTGTTTCCAAAAAGCATGAATTAGGTTTTGTCTATACTGAGAGTAAGTTTGTTGGTAATCATCCAAGTATATATTTTTAGCAGTTCAGCATTTACAGTGCCTATTAGTATGGTTGGGTTTGGGTGAGAGAAAACATAAGTTGTGTCATCTGCAAATAAAATGGGTTTAAGGAGATTAGATGCGTTTGGTAAGTCATTGATGTAAATGAGAAAGAGAAGTGGGCCAAGAACACTCCCCTGTGGGACTCCAACAAGAGCAGGTTGTGTAGTGAAGCTGGCTCCATTTGAGTAAACAGACTGGGTTCTATTGGTTAGATAAGGTTTTAGGTAATCGAGAGTGTGTCTTCTGACCCCGTAATGTTCGAGTTTTTGGTGCAAAAGGTCATGGTCAACTGTATCAAAAGCTTTTCGTAAGTCTATGAAAAGTCTCAGGGAAAAATCATTTTTCTCGAGTGCAGAACATATTAGTTCAAGCATATGTATAATAGCACAATTAGTACTTTTTTTCGGTCTGAACCCAAACTGACAGGGGCTGAGTATGTTGTAGGATATGAAGTAGGAATAGACTTGTTGGTGAATTAATTTTTCGAAGATTTTAGATGGGGCAGATCCAGATCGGTGGGGGCAGGTTTGATATAGGCCTATAGTTGTTCAATTCAGTTTGAGGATCGGGGTGACTCTTGCTGTCTTGAGTATGGATGGGAAGGTGGAATATTCAACGGATTTGTTAAAAAGAGTTGCAATAATTGGTGACAACACATGAGAAGCTTTTTTATACACGAGTGGTGAAAAGTTGTTTAGGTCTCCTGTCTTGTTCTTTATTGTTTTGATGATAAGCGAGATTTCAGTAGGGTTTGTTGGGGCTAAAAATAGAGTATTTGGGTAGTTGCCAGTGAGGTAGTCTTTTGGTTGAATGTTTGCTTGGGAGTTTACTTCCATTTTCTCCTAAGTGTAAGAGAAAAAAGGACATTTGGGCAGGTACCGGTTGGATGAAGAGAGGCGTCTGGTTTATAATTAATCATTTGTGTTTTGGTGACAGCTTTTTAGATCTTAAAATTTCAGATAAGGTCTTCCAGGTCTTTTCATGTCACCTTTTATGTCACGAAATCTGTTTTCATAATACAGTTTTTTTGGACCTCTTTATTAGATTGGCTAGAATTGACGAGTAACGTTTTGTAAGATCCTTTGTTATTCTTCATAGCCCTCCCCACTATCGAATTATTTTAAAACTTTTTATCTATTCATTTATTATAATAAAAAACGAGCACTAAGCCCACAGGGGTCATACAGCTCTTATATGTTCAAATCTATATATATTAAACCCCACTATTTCTCTGTTCTCCATAATGCTCATGATATTCATGGTCAGTACCATTCTCATCCATGCATTCCTCAGAGGTCACCAATGCTCTCTGAGTCAGGAGTGTCTGTTTCCTCATATAAAGGGTTATCTGTGCCATCGAGGGCATCGCTAGTGCCACACTTCTTAAATGACTGTACAACTGTCTCAGTTTTAATTTAATTCCAAGCATTTTTAACTCAACAGCCTCTTCATCCGACTTGTTGGTGTTAACTCATGCTGTGGGAGTGTCATCTATTTGTTCAATTCTTAGCGCATGTACTCCTTAAAAGCCTTGTTTATTAATACATCCAGTGGTTGCAATTGACTTGTTAATCTTCCTGGTATTACAGCTAGTTGTGTTTTTAATGTTTACTCTTAGTAGCCTTTGTTAAGTGAGACGAACTGGTGGAATGTTTTCTATTGGCGCGATTTTAAATATTAGTGAAGGCGATAATTTGGTGCCATCAGCACAAGCCATCACTGCTGTAAAATGGGATTTCTCGTGATTAAAGGTTTTAATGGTCACATTTTTAGGACCATTAGAATCAACAGTCTTACTGGAAATAAGTCAATGTCTGACTTTTTTTGGGTTATCCGAGATGCTCTACACATAATGCTGCTATGTATGATAACTATGTAACTGTATTTATGTATATCTGAATAAACTTACTTACTAGAGACTACATTAGAGACTTGTTACAGACACAATCAGTGGTCTCCACTCCAAAACAAGATATTAGTGCCAGGAAAAAAAAGACTTCCCACATACCATCAATATGACGATATTCATCTTTACAAATATACAGGGTCTAAAGTCAGCAACGAACAGCAAAATACCTTTCATCCGTGGACTGCTTACAGTCAAACGCAATGTTCGCGGTTTTCACAGAGACCCACATAAAGGATCACCTTGACAATGAAATATGAATCACTATACAGATGCGACAGAGTGAACAGGCAAAAAAGGGAGGAGAGGGTTGGCCCTTAAGTCAGTCACTGATGTGCGCAGAACTACCAAGCACTTCAAATGATGTTATTTTGGCAGTAAAGATTCAGAACTGAAACCTTGTCATTGTGGTTGTATACAAGGCTCTGGATGCAACTTCCCAACAATTCCGGAAACAGCTTTTGAAAATTGATCACTGTTTGGAAAATCTTCCAGCTCCTGCCCCAAACATCTTGCTCCTTGGGGATTTCAACCTAAGGCACCTAAAATGGAGGCATGTAGCAATTCATAATAATAATAATAATATCTTTATTTCTACAAGTACATGTACTATGACATAAATGATATATACTATATAGAAAGCCGCATGTTATGCAGAGCATTTCGGGCAAATTATGTCAGTTTTGTCCCAGGATACAACCCACACCAGTCGACTAACACCCAGGTACCTATTTTATACTGATGAGTGAACAAGGACGCAAATGTTTAAAAAGGGAAACAGTCCAACGTTTCCCCCCGCGGATCGTCAAATTTTGGGCCTCAGGGGTCTCATCAATCAGGCGTTCCTGGCCTCACGCAAATGACGGAAAAACCACCCCCGGTTTGGGTTAGATGATTTTAAAGTTGCCCCAATGCCTTTCTTGAAGACTCCAGGGGTCTTTTGGAAACCCCCTTATGTATTGGGAGGCATTTGAACAGTTTTGGGCCCCGGAATTTATTGGTTGTCTCTCGTGTTTAGTGGCACCCCTGCTTTATTGGGGAATATTAATCCCTCCGGTCTTTTGCTTTCATAGGGGTGATTTTCTTTTAAAAGTTTGGTACTAACCCCTCTAAAATTTTTCCAGGTGTATTTATCATTACCCTTCTCACCTCCATTCCAGGGTATACAGATCAAGGGCTTTCAACCGCTAATAATTAATTTTAAATGTAACAAGATAATTAGGATTGACAGAGCTCAGCAATTACATTACAAGCCCACTGTATATAGATATTAATAAGTAAGGCTGGATTCTGAAGCCCCCCTCTGATCCCAGCATTTTCACTCTTCTTGTATTTATGTAGGTGAGTGGATTGTGGTCTGAAAAAAATGTTAATTTTAAATGGGGAAGTGCCCAAATACACGTCAAAATGTTCCAAGGACACCACAAGAGCTAGAGTCAGTGGATGTTGGATGTTGGAGCAGCACAGCACCCACTGCATAACCACTCCCATTTATATGTAAAAAGAAGGGAAGATTGAAATTAGGACTCCTCAACACAGGAGCAGAGGAGAGCAGATGCTTCAACCTTGTAAACGATTCTGAACAATCCCTAGTCCAGATGAACTGAACTTTGCTACTAGTAAGCTCAGTGAGAGGTGTAGGTGGGGTGTGTGCTGGCTTGCCTGTCACTTGACACACGTGGCAACGTCGCACATGATTAGCTACTGTTTCCTTCATTTTTGGCCAAGTAAAATGTTTTGCCAGTTTACCGAGTGTCTTCTTGACACCCAAATGTCCTCCAATGGGACTATTGTGAGCAAAATCAATGGCTTACCTGGAGTTTACCTGGAGAGAGTTCCGGGGGTCAACGCCCCCGCGGCCCGGTCTGTGACCAGGCCTCCTGGTGGATCAGAGCCTGATCAACCAGGCTGTTGCTGCTGGCTGCACGCAAACCAACGTACGAGCCACAGCCCGGCTGATCAGGAACTGACTTTAGGTGCTTGTCCAGTGCCAGCTTGAAGACTGCCAGGGGTCTGTTGGTAATCCTTCTTATGTGTGCTGGGAGGCAGTTGAACAGTCTCGGGCCCCTGACACTTATTGTATGGTCTCTTAACGTGCTAGTGACACCCCTGCTTTTCATTGGGGGGATGGTGCATCGTCTGCCAAGTCTTTTGCTTTCGTAGTGAGTGATTTTCGTGTGCAAGTTCGGTACTAGTCCCTCTAGGATTTTCCAGGTGTATATAATCATGTATCTCTCCCTCCTGCGTTTCAGGGAATACAGGTTTAGAACCTCAAGCGCTCCCAGTAATTGAGGTGTTTTATCTCCGTTATGTGCGCCGTGAAAGTTCTCTGTACATTTTCTAGGTCGGCAATTTCACCTGCCTTGAAAGGTGCTGTTAGTGTGCAGCAATATTCCAGCCTAGATAGAACAAGTGACCTGAAAGTGTCATCATGGGCTTGGCCTCCCTAGTTTTGAAGGTTCTCATTATCCATCCTGTCATTTTTCTAGCAGATGCGATTGATACAATGTTATGGTCCTTGAAGGTGAGATCCTCCGACATAATCACTCCCAGGTCTTTGACGTTGGTGTTTTGCTCTATTTTGTGGCCAGAATTTGTTTTGTACTCTGATGAAGATTTAATTTCCTCATGTTTACCATATCTGAGTAATTGAAATTTCTCATCGTTGAACTTCATATTGTTTTCTGCAGCCCATGAAAGATTTGGTTGATGTCCGCCTGGAGCATTGCAGTGTCTGCAATGGAAGACACTGTCATGCAGATTCGGGTGTCATCTGCAAAGGAAGACACGGTGCTGTGTCTGACATCCTTGTCTATGTCGGATATGAGGATGAGGAACAAGATGGGAGCGAGTACTGTGCCTTGTGGAACAGAGCTTTTCACCGTAGCTGCCTCGGACTTTACTCTGTTGACGACAAACTCTCTGTGTTCTGTTAGTGAGGAAATTATAGATCCATCGACCGACTTTTCCTGTTATTCCTTTAGCAGCATTTTGTGCGCTATTACGCCATGGTCACACTTGTCGAAGGCTTTTGCAAAGTCTGTATATATTACATCTGCATTCTTTTTGTCTTCTAGTGCTTTTAGGACCTTGTCGTAGTGATCCAATATTGAGACAGACAGGAGCGACCTGTTCTAAACCCATGTTTCCCTGGGTTGTGTAACTGATGGCTTTCTAGATGGGTGGTGATCTTGCTTCTTAAGACCCTTTCAAAGATTTTTATGATATGGGATGTTAGTGCTATTGGTCTGTAGTTCTTTGCTGTTGCTTTACTGCCCCCTTTGTGGATGGGGCTATGTCTGTTGTTTTTAGTAATTGTGGGACGACCCCCGTGTCCATGCTCCCTCTCCATAGGATGGAAAAGGCTCGTGATAGGGGCTTGCAGTTCTTGATGAACACAGAGTTCCATGAGTCTGGCCCTGGGGCAGAGTGCATGGGCATGTCATTTATCGCCTGTTCGAAGTCATTTGGGGTCAGGATAACATCGGATAGGCTTGTGTTAATCAAATTTTGTGGCTCTCTCATAAAAAATTCATTTTGATCTTCGACTCTCAGTCTGGTTAGCGGCTTGCTAAAAACTGAGTCATATTGGGACTTGAGTAGCTCACTCATTTCCTTGCTGTCATCTGTGTAGGACCCATCTTGTTTAAGTAGGGGCCCAATACTGGACGTTGTTCTCGATTTGATTTGGCATAGGAGAAGAAATACTTTGGGTTTCTTTCGATTTCATTTATTGGCTTTTAGTTCTTCCCGCGATTCCTGACTCCTAAAGGATTCTTTTAGCTTAAGTTCGATGCTTGCTATTTCTCTGACCAGTGCCTCCCTACGCATTTCAGATATATTGACCTCTTTTAGCCGCTCTGTTATTCTTTTCTGTCGCCTGTAAAGGGAGCGCCTGTCTCTTTCTATTTTACATCTACTCCTCCTTTTTCTTAGAGGAATAAGCCTTGTGCATACATCGAGTGCCACCGAGTTAATCTGTTCTAGGCATAAGTTGGGGTCTGTGTTTCTTAGTATATCTTCCCAGTTTATATCGGTTAGGACTTGGTTTACTTGGTCCCACTTTATGTTTTTGTTATTGAAGTTGAATTTGGTGAATGCTCCCTCGAAATGTAACTGGTAACACTACGAGATGCTTGACTGTGGTGGAAACACTATCAGCTGACAACTTACATGTATTTTTCTCCATCAGTACACCATTACTATAATAGTAACAATTATCGAGATCCTTTGCTTTGCTCTCATAACGTATATCTCTCCTTTTAGTC